>JAQZBX010024749.1:0-29968 GCA_029593785.1 Cabassous unicinctus
TATGTATGAATTTATTTCCTTTTGGGTTGTGTTTGTTTTTTGTTTTTTTTTTTGCCATTGGATCTCTTTTTCTAGTGTTACATCTCTTCTATTTCACTTAGGCTGTAGCTTTCTTAGGCTCAGTTTCCTTTGGAAGTCAATTTTACTCTCCACATTGTTTAGGCCTAAAACCTTATTTTTCATTGCTCCGCATGGTTGTTAAATCTTAAGGTTCTGGGAAGCGGATGTGGCTCAATCGATAGGGCTCTCGTTTACCATATGGGAGGCCCCGGGTTCGATTCCCGGGGCCACCTGGTGAAGGCAAGCCAGCCCGCGCAGCGCAGTGAGCTGATGCAGCGGAACGACCCATCAAAGGGAGAGAAGCAGACACAGAAAAACACACAGCAAATGGACACAGCAAGCACAAGCAGCAGGGGGGGATAAATAAATTAAAAAAAAAAAAAATCTTAAGGGTTAGTATCTACAGACACGTCCATCAAAGCTTGTGGCTTTATTCACTTATCATTCTGGGTTTGGCTTTCTTTTTGTTTCTAGCCATTGCAAATTCTCTTAATTTTTCTTTAGGCCAGCTCTGCATTTTAAAAGATGACAGTTCAGCTGATTTAGCATTTTTAGGTGTTTAGAAAGAGAGGGATTTTTAGAATATATAAACCACCGTAGTACTGAGAAGAGATAGATGACTTACTGTTAAATCTTATTTCTGGATTTTATAATATACTCTCATTATAAAACCACTTAATTTTTTCCTTCTGTAGTCTGAATGTCATCTTGTGTAATTAATATCCAACAACTATTTCTTTCTGTTCAAAGCGTGTCTTCAACATCCTTTCCAAAGTGTGTCTTCAACATCCTTCTGTTTCAACATTTTTGAGATACTTCTTTTAGATAAACTTTTTATTTCCAAAGTTGGGTTTCACTTTGTGATCCAATTTAAGCCCTTTCTCTTAAGTGGTAGTGTTAAGTTCACTTTCATTTATTGACATGATAGCTGTATTTAGTTTTAATTCTGTCATCATACTATTTGTCATGGTTTCTGTTTTCCTAAAAAGATTTTTTTATTATAAGATCTATATTTTCTTGTTTTTATTTATTTTGTGCATTTTTAATTATTTGAACAATTACAGTTTGAATCCATTCTTTATCTTTATAACTAGAACTTTGTATAATATACTTAGTTCTCTATTTGACAGTATTTTTTTTTAATTCCCTATATGTGCAATCATTTGTTATTTTTCCTCTTTCTTCCTGTTCTTCCTTCTCTCTCAGCACATGATATTAACTGGTTAAATTATTTTTCTTGATGTTCACCTTTGTACCTTTGAAACTACTTATACATGTATTACTTTCTTTATGAACTTTCAATGATCTTTGCTAAAGAATTGAGTAGTTTCACTGTTCCCCTCCGGTCCATTTTGTTTCTGTTCATTGTTGTTTGGTTGAAGTTATTGTCTTCCAGTTTTTTCTTGGAAGGCTAATGGGAACTCTATTTCCTGATTTCTTTTATTTCAAAAATGTCTTTTTACTGACTTTATACTAGAATGAAAAGTTGGCTCAGTAAGAAATTGCTCAGTTCCACTTTTTCTTTGGTGCATTTTATAGGCATTGCTCCATTGCTTACTGTAGACAAGTCTGAAGGCTGTCTGATATTTTTCCCCAAGGTCATTGATATTTTTCGTTTCACTAATCAAGGATTCTTTATTTTCCTAATCTGATACTAGAATATGTCTTGGCTTGGTGTTGACCCTTATGTATCTCTTTTTCCTGGATGTGATATATCCCTTCAATCTGCGGTTTAAATTTTTCTTTTATTTCTGGAGCTCCTTCTGAATTATATTGAGAATAGTTATTCAGTTCTATTACTTTAGTTTTCTTCCTTGAAATACCAAATATGCATATGTTGTTGATTCACCTTGATCTGTTGTCTTTGTCATTTGTTTTTTCTTTTTCTTTATTTTTCTCTAACACGATTTTGGTCTTTTTTTAAAAAAAATTTTTAATTTATTTTTATCTATTTTTACCCCACTCCCCCATTTTTTGCTGTTTTTGTGTCCATTCGCTGGGCAATTCTCTGTGTCTGTTTCCTGCCCTCTCTTTTCATTCTTCTCCTCCTGTCTTCACCAGGATTCGATCCTGGAAACCTCCGATGTGGGAGAGAGGCATCCTACCGCCTGCGCCACCTTAGTTCCTGGTTTTTCGGCACATCTCGTCTTGGCTCTCCCTTGTGTCATTCTCCTGTTACATCATCATCTTGCTGCATGACTCAGTGGGGCCTTATGGCACACCCGTGTGTGGGGCCTGGAGGGCTCACCCGCTTGCGGGGCCTGGGGGGTTCACCTGCATGCGGGGCCTGGCAACACATCCACATGCAAGACCTGGGGGGCTCACCCACTGGCAGGATCTGACGGCACACTTGCGCACAGGACCTGGTGGCCTACGCACCTTCTATATTTTTCTTTTTTTATTTTTACCGAGAGGTCTCGGGGATCGAACCCAGTTCCCTCCATATGGGAGAAGGACGCCCAACCATTTGAGCCACATCCGCTCCCCTGCTATCTCTCTCTCTTTTTTTTTTTATTGTGGGTAAAAATAAAAATTTTCACAATACATACCAATATTTGTAAAATGATATATCCTGCTATATCCCTTAAGGTTGACCAAAGATACCTAGAGTTACAGTCATTTCCCATACAGGATGGTCATATAATAAATCAGGCTTGGTTTATCACTAGCATTCTAAAAACCAGACCTAGGGAGAAAAATTAAGTCTGGGACACATGCATGGTTTCTAATATAGCGAATGTTTAGCCTACCCTGGTTATCATAAAATCAGGACAGCGAGAATATTCACACTTGGTCTTTCTTCATTCCCATTGAAAATGAGGGACATTTTTCCTATTAGCAGAAGGATCATCTGGAGAAGATCTAGAGCAATGTTCTAGACTGGCAATTATTCTCTTTATGACATTATTTTTTTTTGTGTCTTTGATTTATATTGATTATCTCTCCTGAGTCAAAAGAATTTGACACACAGGGTAGATGACAGTGCAGTGTCTCTCACTTCTCCTCTTGCCTCTCATTCCTGCTTCCTTAACTGACTGCTCCCTGAGTTAGGGGTTTGTCAATGAGCATTGCCTCTTCTGCTTCGCCTGGGAGAAAGACTAGCCCTGGGGAGTCTCTGGCTGCCAGTCTACCGACCCTCTTGTATTATGGATGTGATATATCCCTTCAGTAAATTTGCAACCCAGGTGTCCCCCCCTTTTTTTGGAACTGTGTCTTGCTGTTTTGTGTCATTGAGATATATAGCCTAAAGTGTTCTTTCTAGGTCATCTTCCTTCAGCTTATATATATATTTAATAGGTTTTGGTAACCTATTCTCTTGTTTATCATTTGAAGTTTTCAAATGTCTTCTAGCTTTTTCAAAGATTATGAATAACCATGCATTAAAATTTTGAATCTCTATTCCATCAAACTCAATGTTAGGTATTTATTAAATGATTGTTTATGTACATGTATGTATGTCTGGATATGTGTATCTGTGAATATACATGTTTAAAAATAATGGACAGACTTACAAATATATGGAAATTTTAGTGTATAAAGAGGAAGATGGTTTGCAGTCTGTGATTAACTTATTCACCTTTTTTTTTTGTTTGTTTCTCTGAGAAAGTATTTATTTGTCCCTTACTTTTTTAAAACCAATTTCATTGATACATATTAATAAAACATCCAGTTCATCCAAAATGTACAGTCAGTGGTGTTTGGTATAATCACATAGTTGTGTATTCATCACTTCAATCATTATTAGAGCACTTTCATGATATCCATAATAATACTCATTAATTATTGGATTTAATGATTGTGAAATGCTTGCTTAATTAATATAAGTAGAACAATTATCTCTGGAAACCCTGGGCATCCAGAATGACAGAGTAGTAGGTGGAAGGCAGGAAGGGGATACTCTTTGGTAGGAAAGAAATATTAACTGTGGTAGATTGAATCATATCCCCCACAAGGACATGTTCAAGTCCTAACTCCCAGTTCTGTGGGTGCGAATTCATTTTAAGTAGGATCTTCAAAGATCCTATTAAGATTAGGCCAAACAGAATCAGGGTAAGCCTTAATTCATATTACTAGAGTCCTTATAAGCAGAGAAAATTTGGTCTGAGGCAATCGGAGAAGCCGAAAGAAGAGAGAAAAGACAGATTGCCATGTGATGGAGGGCAGAGTTTGGTTTATGGGTTGATGGCAAGCCACCATAAGACACTACAGACTTGAGAGAAGACCTTATCCTGCTGACATCTTAATTTTGGACTCCTAGCCTCCAAAACTATGAGCCAAAAAATTTCTGTTGTTGTAAGCTAGCTCATGGTGTTTGTTATAGCAGCCATGGCAAACTTAGCCACCGAGACCCTGATGTTAAGTGAACACTTACTATGTAAGTATAGACTCAGAGATTATACCTGATTAGATTGTATTATATATGGAGGATGAGCAGGGTTTTTTTTTTTTTGTCAATAAAAGATCTTTTTATTTTCTGCTGGGAAACTAGAATTTTGAGAATAGTGACACAATACAAAAATTTTATGTTGGTTAGTAGTAACTTTATAGTAGCAATTAAAACTGGTCACTGGAATACTGAATGGTTGATTCCATCATTGGGAAGGGAAGAATCCAACATATGACAGACCTGGTAAACCAAAATCCCTTTGGTCTACTGAAAATGTCATAGTTCTTATATATTCATGAAGGCAGAGGCAGATGGCCACATATCCTGCTGTAAGTTGCAGTATGTGAATGGATATGTGTGTTTGTTCTTCTTGGGATCAAGGTAATACCCTTTTGAGTTGAATCTCAGGTTTGGGTCTGTGAAGGCATTCGATCCTTCACTGGTGTATATATAACGCCTTTGTTGTTGTTGTTGTTGTTGAAGATTTCTACCTTAGAACAAATAACTTCTGACACTTAAATATTTACCCTTCAGCTTATCATGGGAAATGAACTGTATAGAAACATAGGTGTTCTTGAAATTATGTCAGTATCCATTCTCTTGTAAGAGGAAATTCAGGACTAGAATTGGGTTGAGTCAAGCATGTACCAGAATCTATTAAATTTATCTTCTTTACTCTAACTGTAATACATTAATTGTTCTTGACTTTAGTGTAATAGATTAGTTTCTATAAGGAGACTTGTCTATCATGCAGGGTAAGGTTCCTTTATAAAATGGGATATTTTGTATTGTGTAGGTCAGGAGCTTTGGAGCTGAGAAAGTGATGTTTACTGCTCTGGGCCACACTGCCACCCGGGACCCAATAAGAAAGACTTCCTTATGGTTGTCATAGCTAGTGCCAGAATTCTTGTTTTATCAAGACACATAATAAGACGCCATTATCTATATGTAGGCACCAGAAAAACGCCATTGACTTTCCTAGTGATAAAAACATAATTAAAAATTTAATGCAGTACTTTCCTATTACTCCTTTTCTTACCTTTCTCTTTTCCCCCATTATTTAGGATAGTAATTACTATCTTGATAAAAAAGTAAAGTACATTTCCTTTTGGGTCCTATTACATGTATACTGCTACTTAGAACTAATAAAGAATATTATGTGGGTAATAGTAATAGTATCTCCTTGACACCATGTTTGAATAGTAAACTAATCCTTTTCAAATTCTTTGAATACAGGTAAACATTTTTATCCTCTTGGTGTGTATGGATATATTCATTTTAGTTTTTTTTTTTATGGGATATGAGTTGTTATTACTAAGTATAATGCCATTGGATTATTTGACACTTTAAAAAGTATAACTGTACAAGTAATATTGAATGGTACAATTTCTTAGTGCATACAAATGAGTAGATAAGTGAATTTAATTTTAAAAATATCTGTTATGTGCTAGAAGCATTACTGTGATTAAGGCTATACCCCTATATGGTATATAGTTATTAGCTAGATCTCTTTTACCCCTAAAGGAACTTAAGCTCAACAAAGTTCATTTATAACAAATTTATTAATAGCCTACGTTGCTTAACTCTCAGGATAATTTGTCTGAAGTCTTATAGCTGATAAAAGATGCAGCTGAGATTTGGGCCTATTTCTGTTTAACTCTAAAAGCAGGTGCTCTTTCTAGTCTACCGTCCTGTCTTCATTTGAATATTGTAGCTGTATGTTACAATGAAACACCGACAAGGAATTTCGTTATATCATAGATTCATGGTTTCACGACCTATAAAAACAGTCACATAGCAGCAATGCATGCACTTTACAGTGATAACCGTAGGCTCTATGTAACATCTGTGGACTTTAAACAGGTCATGTATAATTTAAATAGACTCTAGAAGGAGAAATAATTCATGTACCATGAGGTCATCTTCTACTACAATATTTTTTTAAATTTTAAATTAGTTTCCCATCAGGTATAAAGTTAGTGCTTCTCTTCATAATGCTTCTTGTCTCAAAGGGAAGAGTTTCATTCTTGCATTTATTTACTTTTAAAGTTGCATTCCTTCATTCCTATCTGCCTTTTTTGCTTCCTTTGGGAGACTGCTTCCTTCTAATGAAAGAAACTAAATTTGTCTCATCATGATAAACAATCTAATGAAAACTGTCCCAGTAAAATAGTGATTTTGGAGGTCTAGCCATGGTGTTCCAGTAATGTTATAAGTAGAAGAATTTTAGCACTAACAACAAAAAAGATCTGGACATTTCCTTTAAATTTGTGTTAACCTGATTTTACTTATACCCTTCCAAATACTCTTCAGAAATGGGATATTTGATGTACTGTGAAGGACTAAATCAATCCTACTCTCCTTTTCTGATCCCTAGTACTTAACTCTCTTTAGTAGCCAGTGTCCCACTAATGTACAATTACTAAATCACTGCCTAAGTTTTTTATTTTTCTCTATCTATAAAAATTACTGATATTTAGTAAAATACTTAGATTTTTAAATAAAATTATGATATTTAAATACAGTGAAACAATTACAGATATTCTTTAAGACCTTCCCCAAACTTCTTCACAGTGCTGAAATACATCGGAATGTTTCTTTGGAAGCCAAAGAGTTTGTTACTGACATAGTAATAATTTGGTTGTTTGCACATTTTATAAAATATTAAAATGTTCTGAGTTACCATATTCCTTAAATAAATCATGGTAAGATGTTATCTCTGAAGTGTGGCTTGTGAGTAGGAGGGAAATTATATGTTACAGTGTTATATAAAATTGACTCATATGAGTGGGTTAAAAATCTCAAGAATACCAGGACACCCACGCTAGACAAAGCCAATATGTGCAATTTCTCTTTACACCATGTTCCAGCAGGCTGCTTAGTGGGGCTGTATTCATTAAAGAAATCTCTATAATTTCTTTCATTGTCTTGGTGAATGTCTTCCCGTTAAAAAATAGTGAAATAGCCTATTTTTAAAAACATCATTGTTCATAGAACAAAAGAGCTTGCTTCAGTATTTCAAGTAATTAACTGCTTTATGCTTCAATTTTTTTAATTAGTTAAAATCAAGAGAATAAAGCATACCTACTTTCAGAGTATTTTAGAATATTTAAGTCCTATATAAATACAAGTAAAATAATCTTTTAGCAAATTGTATTCCAGGTCTTGATGAATAACTCATGATTAGGCTGTTTTACTTACAAAAACAGCGTAGTTTATAAGAATGTTATCACCTCAGATTCAGTTTATTTGATAGTTAAATTTTTAAAACAAATCACTTTTTTTGATACATGTTAATAAAGCATACAGTCCATCCAAAGTATACAATCAGTGGTATTTGTTATAATCACACAGTTGTGCATTCATCACTTCAATCATTATTAGAACATTTTCATTATTTCAATAATAATAATAAACAAAAAACAGATGAACAAACAAATTCATTCCTCTCAATCTCTCTATGCTGTACATAATTGCTTTTTCTGGCTATTCTTACACATTTATTTATTTATTTATTTATTTATTTAAAGATTTATTTATCTATTTATCTATCCCCCCCTTGCTGCCCGTGCTCGCCGTGTCCATTCGCTGCACGTCCCTTCTGTGTCTGCTTATCTCCCCCCTGCTGTGAGGTCCTGCTGCATCAGCCCACCGCGCCGCATGGACTGGCCTGCTCTCACAAGGAGGCCCCAGGAAGCGAACCCGCGGCCTCCCATATGGTAAACGGGAGTTCTATCGATTGAGCCACACCCGCTTCCATTTATTTATTTTTTAAAGGCACTTTTATTGAGATATATTCACATACCATACAGTCTACCCAAAATGATAATCAATGGCTTTTAGTATAATCACAATGTTGTGCATTCATCACCACAAAAAATTTTAGAACAATTTCATTACTCCAAACCAAAAAACTCCACATCCCTTAGCGGTCACCTCTCAGTCCCTCTGTGTTTCCCCAGCCCTGCATAACCACTAATCTAATTTCATATATTGATTTATATTTATATTTTATGTAAATGGAATCATACAATATATAGTACTTTGTGATTGGTTTCCTTCACTTAGCATAATGGTTTTTTTTGTCTGATATTTACATCTTGTAACATTAACATACATTTGTTCAGTTTAAAAAAAAATGGTCTTATACATGCAATATTACCCACACTCATATTTCACATAATGTCTCACTATGCTATACAGTCCCATGTTACATTTTTTAGCTTTCCTTTTAGTAGTATACATGACCTTAGACGTTCCCTTTCAACCACTGTCATACCCATATTCTTGCACTGTTAGTTACAAACATTATGTTGTGCTTTCACCTTTTCTATTCATTTCCAAAGATTAACACACATTCTTTTCCCAATTCTGTACAAGTTAACCCTCAGATTTCCATTCTACAACCTCATTCTATTTTCTGGTGACCCATATTCAAGTTATTAACTCCATGAGGTTACCCAATATATTTAGTTCATCATAGTGCTATCATACAGTATTTGTCAGTTTGTGTCTGGCTTACCTCATTCAACATAATGTCCTCCAGGTTCATCCATGTTATCATGTGCTTTATAACTTCATTTATTCTTTCAGCTGCATAATATTCCATTGTGTGTATACACCACAGTTTGTTTATCCATGCATAGGTTGATGGACACCTAGGTTATTTCCATCTTTTGGCAATCGTGAATAATGTTACTGTGAACATCACTGTGCCAATGTATGTTCGTGTCACTGCTGTCAGTTCTTCTGGGTATATACCCAGTAGTGGTATTGCAGGGTCACATGGCAAGTCTATACTCAACTTCTTTAGGAACTACCAAACAGTCCTCCACAGTGGCTGTACCATTCTACTTCCCACCAACAGTGAGTAAGTGTTCCTATTTCTCTACATCCTCTCCAACACTTATAGTTCTCTGTCTTTTTTTGTTTTGTTTTGTTTTGTTGTTTCTTTGTCTCTATTTGTTGTTTCTTTGTCTCTATCTTTTTAATAGTTGCTGTTCTCATAGGTATGAAATGGTATCTCATAGCTTTGATTTGCATTTCTCTAATCACTAGTAATGTTCAACATTTTTTCATGTGTTTTTTCACCATTTGGATTTTTTCTTTGCACAAATATTTACTCAAGTCTTTTGCCCATTTTTTAATTGGGTCATTTGTCTTTTAATTATTGAGTTGAAGCATCTCTATATATCATGTATATTAAACCCTAATTATGTGATTTCCAAATTTTGTTTCCTTTTGAGTCGGCTGCCTTATCACCCTTTTGACCAAGTCCTTTGAGGTACAAAAGTGTTTAATTTTGAGGTAGTCCCATTTACCAATTTTTTTTTTTTTTTTTTGTCTTGCTGTGGTTGTAAGATCCATGAAACCACCACCTATACCACAAGATCTTTAAGAGGTTTCCCTGTATTTTCTTCTAGTAGTTTAATGGTCCTGGTATTTTTATTTAGGTCTTTGATCCATTTTGAGTTGATTCTTATATATGGAGTGAGATAAGAGTCTTCTTTCATTCTTTTTGTTATGGGTATCTAGTTCTTCCAGCACCATTTATTGAATAGAATGTTTTGTCCTATTAACTGGCTTATTGAAAATCAGTTGGCCATAGAAGTGAGGGTTTATTTCTGGACTCTCAATTCTATTCCACTGATTGATATGTCCACCTTTATGCCAATACCATGCTGTTTTGACAACTGTAGCTTTATAATATGTTTCAAGGTCAGACCGTGAGATTTCTCAAACATTGCTCTTCTTTTTTAGAATGCGTTTGGCTATTTGGGTGTCCTTTCCCTTCCAAATAAATTTGACAATTGCCTTTTCTATTTCTGTAAAGTAGGCTCTTGGAATTTTGATTGGTATTGCATTTAATCTATAAATTAGTTTGGGTAGGATTGACATCTTCACAATATTTAGTCTTCCAATCCATGAACATGGAATGTCTTTCCATTTGTTTAGGACTTCTTTGATTTCTTTTAGCATTGTTTTGTAGTTTTCTGCAAATAGGTCCTGTACTTCTTGGTTAAATTGATTCCTAGGTATTTGAGTCTTTTTATTGTTGTTGTTAATGGAATTTTACCCTGATTTCCTCCTCAGATTTTTCAATGCTAGTGTATAGAAAAATTACTGATTTTTGCTTGTTGATCTTGTATCCTGCCACTTTGCTTAACTTGTCTATTAACTCAAGTAGCTTTGTTGTAGACAGACATTTCAGAATTTTCTAAATATAGGATCATGTCATCTGTGAATAGTGAGTTTTACTTCCTCTTTTCCTGTTTGCATGCCTTCTGTTTTTTTCTCTTGTCTAATTGCTCTAGCTAGAACTTCTAGTACAATGTTGAATATCAATGGTGACAGTGGGCATCCTTGTCTTTTTACCGATCTTAGAGGGAAAGCTTTCAACATTTCCCCACTGAGTATGATGTTGGCTGTGTGTTTTTTATACATGCCCTTTATCATGTTGAGGAACTTTCCTTCTATTCCTATCTTTTGAAGTGTTTTTATCAAGAAATGATGCTGGATTTTGTCACATGTCTTTTTTTGTATCGATCGAGATAATCATGTGGTTTCTTCCCTTCAGTTTGTTAATGTGCATTACATTAGTTGACTTTCTTGTGTTGAAGCACCCTTGTGTGCCAGGAATAAATCCCATTTGTTCATGGTGTATAAATCTTTTGACATGTTGGATTCTATTTGCAAGTATTTTGTTGAGAATTTTTGCATCTGTGTTCATTGAAGAGATTGGTCTGTAATTTTCTTTTCTTGTGGTATCTTTATCTGGCTTTGGTATTAGGGTGATTTTGGCTTCATAAAATGTGTTGGGTAATTTTCCCTCCTTTTCAATTTTTTTGGAAGAGTTTAAGCTGTATTGGTGTTAATTCTTCTCAAAATGCTTGGTAGAATTCACCTGTGAAGCCATCTGGTCCTGGACTTCTTTCTTGGGAGATTTTTGATGACTGATTCAATCTCTTTAACTGTGTTTGAATTGTTAAGTTCTTGTATTTCTTGTAGCGTCAGTGTAAGTTGCTTGTGCATTTCTAGGACTTTGTCCATTTCGTCTAGGTTGTCTAGTTTGTTAGCATACTATTTTTCATAGTAGTCTTTTATGATCCTTTTTATTTCTGTGTGGTCAGTCATAACCCCCCCCGCCCCCGCTTTCATTTCTGATTTTACTAATTTGCATCCTCTCTCTTTTTTCTTTGTTAGTCTATCTAAGTGTTTGTCAATTTGATTGATCTTCTCAAAGAACCAGCTTTTGATTTTGTTGATCTTCTCTATTTTTATTTTTTCCCTCAATTTCATTTATTTCTGCTCTAATCTTTATTATTTCTTTACTTCTGCTTGCTTGGGGAATGGCTTGCTGTTCTTTTTCTAGATTCTCCAGGTTTTCAGTTAGATCTTTGATTTTAGCTCTTTCTTTCTTTTCTTCTTTTTTTTTTTTTAATATAGGCATGTAGGGCTATAAATTTCCCTCTCAGCACTGCTTTTGCTGTATCCCATGAGTTTTGATAAATTGTGTTCTCGTTTTCTTTTGTCTCAATATATTTAATAATTTCACATAAAATTTCTGTGAATCACTGATTTTTTTTTCTTTGTATAGTGGTTTTTGTTTTTTTTCCCCACTTTTTTTGTTTTTTAAAAGATACTTCAATTACATAAATGTTACAGAGAATATATAGGGGATTCCCATATGCCCTGCTCCCCACACCTCCCACATTTTCCCGTATTAACAACATCTTTCATCAGTGTGGTACATTCATTGCAATTGATAAACACACTATGGGGCATTGCCACTAAGCATTCGACTTTGTAGGTTAAAGCCGGATATACAATGGCCTGTATCTGTCATTGTAATGTCATTCAGGATGATTCCCAAGTCCTGAAAATGCCCCTCTATTACACCTGTTTTTCCCTCTCCCTAACTCCAGAACAACCATGGGTCACTGCCTCTACAACAGTGGTATTTCTTCCATTGCTAGAATCACAATAATTCTATAGTAGAATACTAGTAAGTTTATTTTAGTCCATAGTTTGTTTCCCAATCCTGAGGACTCTGGGGTAGTGATGCCCACTCCACCATTAATTGAGGGGGTCTTCAATCCCATACATCTGATGGATGGGACTCTCTTGCCTGTAGTTTTGGGCACTCTTGGTTCCTTGGTATGTTGTTTGCCCATCATCTCCTCCCCGTTGGTTGTCCTGGGTGAGTCCATTGACCTGGAGGGTAGGTGTTGCGATTCCATTGAGATTCAGGGCTCAGCTGGCACATGGATAGCCCAAAGATTTAAGTCTCTTGGATGTATACCTACCAACTCTAGTATTAATTATAGGTTCAAATAGAAGGACAAAAGAGTCATGCATAGGGAAACCACTGCTGAGTCTAACTCAGTAATACTGGGGAGCATAAATACCAGATTAGGACCCACTGGGAAAGAATCAAATTCCTGAGCTGTCTGCCCTGATTATAGTGTCTTGATGTCTCTGTATCCCTGAGGAGCTTTGCTATTTGGGGTTGTATCTACTTCAGCTGTCAACGAGATGTTGTTGAGATGTGCATAAGCGCTACCTCTGGGATGGCCTCCCAACTCACTTTGAAGTCTCTTAGCCATACAAACTCATTTGTCTTTAGCTTTTCTCCCTTTTGATCAAGGTGGTTTTTTTGTTGTTGTTGTTGTTTTTCCCAGATGCATTGCTTGTTGGTACTTGGTAGCAATTCCTCGGTGCCAGGGAGGCTCATCCCCAGGAGTCATGTCCCACACTGGGGGGAAGTTATTGCTTTTATATGCTGAGTTCAGCTTAGGAAGAGGCCACATTTGAGCAACAAAGAGGCTCCCCTAGGTAAGCCTTAGGCACCCTCTGACACTAGGCTAAGTTTCAATTTCAAGAGCAAAGGCTCATAAGCATAGTCATCAATATCAAGGGTCCGTCAGTGGACCATCCTCCTTCACAAGTCATTGTCCCTGTATTTGGGGCATTCTTGTTGTTCCATTAGAGAATGTGGCAGAGCTCCCTGGGATGGGAATTTGATATTCTTTTGGTTATTGTGTGAATCTCCACCTACCGTGACAATGCCTCATGAATATTTAAACACATTTATATACCTTATATGTATATGTACCCAGTTGAACTTCCTCCCATGTCTCCCCCCTCACTGATACTCCACACCAATGATCCTCCCCTGCCATGGTTGTCCCCTGCCATGGTTGTAACCCTTCTGTGTTCTAAAATCTCTTCAAAAATGAAGCCAATAAAATAGCCACGTACAATTAATAAGAAAATGAAATAGTAATGATAGTTTTATACATAAGAAGTAAAATACTGATTGTTTAGGAGTGTGTTAGTCAAAGGGGTGCTAATGTAAAATACCAGAAATCTGTTGGCTTTTATAAAGGGTATTTATTTGGGGTAGAAGCTTACAGTTACCAGGCCATAAAGCATAAGTTACTTCCCTCACCAAAGTTTGTGAGAGTTCAGGCCTCCTCAGTTCCTCTCTTCCCGGGGCTTGATTCTCTCCAGGTTCAGCTGCTTGGTCTCTCCACAAGGCCAGCTGTAGGCTATCAGGCAAACGGCTTGTCTCTTTTCCCAGGGCCTTCTCTCCTTCCTCAGACCAAGCTCCTCTGTGTGCTTACTTCCCAGAACTCCAGCTCAAAAACTCTGCATCAGAACTCCAACTCTGTCCTTTTTCTTGTCTTTTATCTGTGTGTCCCCACCCACCAATGGGTGGGGACTCAACACCCTACTAACATGGCCCAAACAAACCCCTAATCATAATTTAATCATGCCCAGAGGAACAGACCAGTTTACAAGCATAATCCAATATCTATTTTTGGGATTCATAAATAATGCCAAACTGCTACAAGGAGTGTGTTGTTCAGCCTCCACACATTTGCAAAATTTCCCCTTTCCTGTTTATTATTGATTTCCAGTTTTGTTCCATTATGATCTGAGAAAGTGCTTTGTATAATTTCAGTCTTTTTATATTTATTGAAATCTTCCTTGTGACCTGACATGTGATCTACCCTTGAGAAAGATCCATGACCACTTGAAAAGGATTTATACCCTGCTGATTTTGGATGTAATATTCTGTATATGTCTGTTCAGTCTAGCTCGTTTATCCTATTGTTCAGGTTCTCTGTTTCCTACTTGATCTTCTGCCTGGATTTTCTGTCTAACGATGTGGGTAGTGTGCTGAAGTCTCCAAATATTATTGTAGAGATGTCTGTTTCTCCCTTCAGTTTTGCCAGAGGTTGCCTCATGTATTTTGGGGCACCCTTGTTAGGTGTATAGATATTTATGACTTCTATTTCTTCCTGGTGGATTATCATTTTATTATTATATAATGGCCTTCTGTATCTCTTTACTTTTTTGCATTTAAAGCCTGTTTTGTCTGATATTAGTATAGCTACCCCTTCTCTTTTTTGTTACTGTTTGTGTGGAATATCTTCTGCAAACCTTTCACTTTCAGCTGGTTTGTATCTCTGGATCTAAGATGAGTCTCTTGTAGGCAGCATATGGATGGCTCATGTTTTATTTATCCATTCTGTCAGCCTATATCTTTTGATTGGGGAGTTTAATCCATTCACATCCAATGTTACTGTAAATGCATTATTTACTTCCACCATTTTATTCTTTGTTTTTCATAAGTCATATCTTATTTTTGTTTTTCTGAGCCTTTTGTTAGTTAATGAGAAGTTAGTTTGATCAGTAGGTATTTCAGAGGTTTACTTTTGAATTGTAATTAGTTGTACTTTTATCTATGATGATCATTCTTTGGATTCATATAGCTTGTTTATTTTTCATAATTTACGCTTTAATTTCTGTCATTTCATCTCAGATAATACCTCTCTTTTATGCAGATGGACATGTTGAGCTAAAGAATTCTTGATGAATTTCTCAGGTTGTCTGTATCAGAGACAGAAGTTGAATTCAAACTATTTTTTGACAATAGGCCCTTAGTTCTTTCTACTAAATCATTGTTCGCACATGTCTGTCGGATCTGTGAAAAAATTTAATTTTGTCTTTTATCTTAATGATAAAAAGTAAATTTTATATGCAAAACAACTCCTTTCCAGTAATAAATCTTAACTGGAATGACATTTTCAAAGAATTAGGCTTTGTTTCTTAAAGCAGTGTTCTGAAATCGGGGTCCTGTTCAAATAAATATCCACTGATTGGCTGTGTATATTGTTTACGGAGTGAGGCCCATGGATTGCAGAAATGAATAAGACATTTTCTTACTCTTCAAGAAAATCACTGTTTAGTAGCAGAACTTAGGCAAATACATTTTATTACAGTGAGATAAATGTTACAGTGGAAGTACATTCAAGGTATATAGGACATACTGTTTGAAGTGGAAACATGGACCAAAGGGGTTTTGAGAAAGGTTCTCAGTGAATTAATGTCTAAACTGGGATTATTTCAGGTAAAAGGAACACAGTGTTTAGAGTTCAGTTTAGGGAAATGTCATATATAAGAGGAATCCACATATTATTCCAGAAGATGCTTTGTAGCATGTTTCTTCTTGCTCTTTGTTTTAGTGTCCTAGCTGCTGAAACAAATACCAAACAATGGGTTGGCTTAACAACAGGAATTTATTTGCTTTTGATTCCAGAGGTTAGAAAGCTTGCTTCCTCCAGGGGTCAATATCTTCTGACTTGCTGATAATCTTTGGGGTTTCTTGGCTTTTCTGTCACATGAGATGCCATCTTTTTCTTGCAGCCTCCATTGACTTCTAGCTTCTAGGTGCTCCCCATGGCTTCTCTGTCCTTGTTCTGTCTCCTTTGCTTGTAAGGATTTCAGGCACATTGGATGAAGGGCCACCCTCATTCAGTTTTGGCACACCTTAACTGATAACATCTTCAAAGGTCCTGGGTTCACACCCACAGGACCAGGGGTTGAGCCCTGAACATGCTTTTTGTGAGGGATGATTTTATCCCTAACACTCTTTAAGTAAACCTTTACAATAATAAGAGTATTTATCAAGTAATATTTGCATTGATCCAACCATCTATGATCACTGCTAAACATTAGCAGTGGTACTAATGAATGATAAAATAATTGAACTGCAGATAATAAGAGGGAAATGGGTGGATAAGATGCCTGGATTAACTGCAACTTTGTAATAAAAATTTAACTACAGACATACCTCATTTTATTGGGCTTCACTTTATTGCATTTCACAGATATTTTGTTTTTTACAAATTGAAGGTTTGTGTTAACCCTACATTGAGCAAGTCTTTCAGTGCCATTTTTCCAATGGTATGTGCTGACTTCATATCTCTATGTCACATTTTGGTAATTCTTGCAGTTTTTCAAACATTTTTGTTATTATTTTATCTGTTATGTTGATCTGTGATCAGTGACCTTTGATGTTATTATTGTAATTGTTTTTGGGTATCACAAATGTTCCCGTATAAGACACCAAATTTATTGATTATGTTGTGTGCATGCTCACTGCTACATTGACTGGCCATTCCTGTCTCTCTCCCTCTCTTCGGGCCTCCCTATTCTCAGAGACACAATATTATTGCAGTTAGACCAATGAATAACCCTACAGTGGCCTACAGTGGCCTCTAAGTGTTCAAGTGAATGAAGAGTCATACGACTTTCACTTTAAATCAAAAGTTAGAAATGATTAAGCTTAGTGAGAAAGACATACTTGAAAGATGAGAAATGCTAAAAGCTAGGCCTTTTGTGCCAAACAGTTAGCCAAGATGTGAATGCAAAGGAAGATGATCAAGCCAGCCCCAACCTTCCCTTAAGCCAAAGCCCTACTGAGCAAGGCTCTAAACCATCAATTCTCTAAAGACTGAGAGAGGTAAGGAAGCTGCAGAAGAAAAGTTTGAATGTAGTAGGGGTTGGTTCATAAGGTTTAAGATAAGAAGCTGTCTTACCTTAAGGTAGAGGTTGGTTCATAAGGTTTAAGGTAAGAGCAAAGTAAAGCAGCAAGTGCTAGTGTAGAAGCTGCAGAAAGTTATCCAGAAGATCTAGCCAAGATAATCGATGAAGATGGCTGTACTAAACAACAGATTTTCAGTGTAGACGAAACAGCTTTCTATTGGAAGAAGATGCCATCTAGGACTTTCATAGCTAGATATTGAGGAGAAATCAGTGTCTGGTTTCAAAGCTTCAAAGGACAGGCTAACTCTCTTGTTAGGGCCTAATGCAACTGGTAACTCTAAGTTGAAGCCAGTGCTCATTTATCATTCCAAAAATCCTAGGTCCCTTAAGAATTATGCTAAAGCTACTCTGCCTGTGCTTTATAAATAAATGGAACAACAAAGCCTGGATGACAGCACATCTGTTTACAACATAGTTTACTAAATATTTTAAACCCACTGTTGAGACTGACTACTCAGAAAAAAAAAGATTCCTTTCAAAATATGATTTCTCATTGACAATGCATCTGATCACCCAAGAGCTCTGAGGGAGATGTACAATGAGATTAATGTTGTTTTCATGCCTGCTAATAGAACATCCATTCTGCAGCCCATGGGTCAAGGACTCATTTTGACTTTCAAGACTTATGATTTAAGTAATACATTTTGTAAGACTAAAGCTGCCATAGATAGTGAGTCATCTGATGGTGTTGGGCAAAGTAAATTAAAAATCTTCTGGAAGAAATTTACCATTCTAGATGCCATTAGGAACATTCATGATTCATGCAAGGAAGTCAAAATAGCAACATTAATAGGAGTTTGGATGAATTTGAGGGATTCAAGACCTCAGTGGAAAAATTAACTGCAGATGTGGTGTAAATAGCAAGAGAACTAGAATTAGAAGTGGAGCCTGAAGATGTGACCAAATTGCTACAATGTTATGACAAAACTTGAATGGGAATGAATGAGAAGTTGCTTTTTATGGATGAGCAAAGAAAGTGGTTTCTTGAGATGAAATCTATTCCTGGTGAAGATGCTGTGAACATTGTTGAAATGACAACAAAGGATTTAGAATATTTCATAAACTTAGTCAATAAAGCAGCAGCAGGGTTTGAGAGGACTGACTCCAATTTTAAAAGAAGTTCTTCAGTGGGTAAAATGCTATCAAACAGCATCACATGCTAAAGAGAAATCTTTTGTGAGGGGAAGAGTTAATTGATGCAGCAAACTTCATTGTCTTATTTTAAGAAATTGTCACAGCTACCCCAAACTTCATCACCCACCACCTTAATCAATTAGCAGCCATCAATATCAGGTCATGACCCTCCACCAGCAAAACAATTATGACTTGTTGAAGGTTCAGATGATGGTTAGCATTTTTTTTAGTAATGAAGTATTTTAAAATTAAGCTATGTACGTTATTTTTTAAAGACATAAAGCTATTGCACACTTAATAAATTATAGTAGTGTGTAAATATAACTTTTGCATGCACTAGGAAACCAAAAAATTCCTGTGGCTCGCTTTATTGCGATATTTCCTTTTTTTGGTGGTCTGAAACCAAACCCACAGTATCTCCTGTGGTATATGTTCCTTAAAATATAAGTTGTATGCAGGATTCATTAATTTAACACATGTATCTTTTTTTTTTTTAAGATTTATTTTTATTTATTTATTTATCCCCCCCCCTTGTTGCTTGTGTTTTACTGTGTCCATTCGCTATGTGTTTCTTCCGTGTCTGCTTATCTCCCCCTTGCTGTGAGGTACTGCTGCATCAGCCCACTGCGCCGCGCGGGCCGGCCTGCTCTCACAAGGAGGCCCCGGGAAGCGAACCCAGGGCCTCCCGCATGGTAAACAGGGGCTCTGTCGATTGAGCCACACCTGCTTCCTGCTGTGAGGTCTTGCTGCATCAGCCTACCGCGCCGCGCGGGCCGGCCAGCCTGCCCTCACAAAGAGGCCCCGGGAAGCGAACCCGGGGCCTCCCATATGGTAAATGGGAGCTCTATCCATTGAGCCACACCCACTTCCCTAACACATGTATCTTGAGCTGATATCCCCACTTTAAAAATGGGAAACTGCTGTCAGCACTTTACAAATGAGAAAGCTGAGGTACAGAGGTGAAGTAATTTGCCTAAGCTTACCAGTTATTAAATGGAGGAGCTAGCATACATTTTTATTCCAGATCCAGTGCTTAAGGAACTGAAAAAGGGCCAGTGGATCTGGAGTGCTGGCATGAGATGATGCTGGAGAGTTAGTGTGGGGCCAAATGATGCTGGGTCCTGCTGAATACTTCAAGGATTTCTGTCAACATTTTAAAATTAATTGGTAGCCATTGAAGTATTTTTAAGGGATGGAGGGACATATTCAGATTTGCACTTTCAAAAAGCAAAGCTGTTTCATTATTATAGAGATGGTGGCAGATATTTGAGAGATTTGTAAGAGATAAAATTAAGATATTTCATCATGGTTTAAATGTACAGGATAAGGGAAAGGAAGGTGCAAGGATAACTCCTAGGTTTCTGGCTTGAGCAATTGGGCGGACATTAGTGGTGTTAATTAAGTTGAGTACATGAAGAGGACCACATTAGGTGGCAGAAGAATGTGTTGTGGAGGTGATATGGGAGTTTGGTTTTAAACATATTGAGTTTGAGATGTCAGTGAAATACTCCCTTGGTGATTTTCAGGTAGGTGGAAAGTTGGATATTTCTCTCTAGACCCCAGAGGACAAGTTTGGCTGCAGATTTAAATTTTGGACTTGTCATTATGTAGCTATAAATCAATAATGGGAATGAGAGAGATTGTCTAAAGGAAAGAAAATTTAGGACTGAATCATTAGGAATCCAACATTTAGAAGCCAGGTGGTGGAAGATTAGCAAACAAAGGAGGACAAAAGTGGTGAGAAAGGTATGAAAGAAAAGGTAGGAAGAAAACTAAGAATATGTGGTGTCACGGAACCTAGGGAATAAAGTATTTTAAGAAATTTGAAGTGGTTCTCAGTGTTGAGTTCTGTTGAGAAATCAGGTAAGGTGAGTATTTTTCAATGACTGTGACATGGAACTCATTAGTGACCTACCCAACAGTAGTAGTAGGGGGATAAGTCATATTGTTGTCATTGAATTGTTAGTGGGTGTGAGGAAACTGATGTAGTAAATGTAGAAAATGATTTCAAGAAGCTTGGTTGTGAAGAGGTGGGAGAGAGTGATTAAAAGCTAAAGAAGTGGTGGAACAACAATGTGAACATAATTAACAGCACCAAAATATATATCTAAATGTGATTAAAAGGGGAAATGTTAGATTGTATATATGGCAACAGAATAAAAATTGAGTCCATAGAGCTACACTATACAAACAATGAACCCTAAGTTAAATAATGGACTATATTTAATAGTACAATTATAAAATTGTTCTATTATCAATTTTAACAAATGTTCCCCACCAATGCACATTTATAATAGGGTGGTATATGGGAATCCTGTATATTATACATGATTGCTTTGTAAACCCACAACTTCTCTAATAAAGAAAAAATGTAAAAAGCCCTACCAGCCAGATATTAAAAAAAAAAAAAAAAAAAAAAAGCTAAAGGAACAAGTATGGATCAGTGAGATATTTTTGTTTGTTTTTAAGAGGTATAATGCTTGGCGTGTCTAAATGCCAATAAAAATGATCCAGCATAAAGAGAGAATTGGAGGAATTCTTTAGAAAGAAAGGTAATCAATACTGAAAATTTTGGAGGAATGTAAGAAGTTCCCAAATACCAATTTAGAGTTTGTCAGATGGAACACCTCCCAAGAGAGAGGTGAGTGTGGTACAAATGCAGGTGAGTTAATAGAGCTGGTGTTGGGAAGTTAGAGGTGGTTAATTTATCGCATGTACTAACCTAGTTGAGTTGCTTTCCTTGTGCAATCTCTCATTTAACTGATCTCTGTCATATACCTGAAAGAACAACCAGGTGTGGTCTAGAAATGCTCAAGGAATTAATCAACAATTAAACAACTGAAGAGGATATGGATAGGTGGTTGGTATTTGGAAGTCTTAAGGGAGAAAGCTGTGAATGCATAGTATAAGGGCAGAAGTGAGGTAATTGTCTGCTAATTTGTTTAAACAGAAGCAGAGCATAAAAGCCACTTGGTACGAACTCAAGTCTGGGTGTAGGAGAGGTTGTATCAAGAAATACTGAGCCATAGGATAAGGAATTAGACCACAAGAGAAATACCTCCTTCAACTCATCTACCTCAGTGATATGAAAATCTGCCATCTACAATACAATAATACTTACTGTCCTCTGAATCTAAACGTTAAGTGCTTTTAGGTGCAATAACTTTTCAGATCACAGAAACATAGAATTCTAAAGCTGAAGGATCCTTATATACTGTCATTGACCATTCAATAAAAAAGAGAACTGAGACACATAGACGTTAAGTGATTTGTCCAGGATCTCAAAGACAACTCTTAGTGCTAAGGACAAAACTCCAACTGCAGGTTCTTAACTCATAGTTTGTTTTTTCTTTCCACCACTCCATGCTGCCTCCCATTTCAGCAACTTATTAATACTGTTGTTGTAAGGCTCTATGTATTTAAAGAATGTTACCATGCGCAACCCTTTCCAATCCAAAAATCTTATAATAATTTCATTCATTCTTCATATGTTTTGGTTTTCGGTCTCTTTACTATTCTGGTGAGAATTTTCTGAGTATTCAGTATTCAATTGGTATTCTTCTTAAAATGTCTAAATTATATTGTTAGCTACTTGATCTACAAGATATCTGTTAGGCAGAACCATTAACTTTATTTTGCTACTCAATAAATGTATATGATGTGGTAGGATAAATACTCTGAGAGTGAATATACTATTTCCTTTTTAACTTACATTTTGATTACCTTATTTTAAAATTGTTTCAGGTCATTCTTTTTTATTTTAATTTTTCCTCATTTAGGAATGTTTTAATGAAAATCTTCTAAAGTCTAAAAATTCAGATCAAGTGACAGTTTTAATTATCATTCTCAGGATGCAATCAGACTGGCTATTCCAGAGGGAACTTGGTGAACAAGTGCAGCAATGACATTTCATATTTTTCTGAATTCCTGTTTTTTTCTTTTTGTGGATTGAATCAATTTGCAGAATATGAAACTGAATATGTATGCAAAGTTAAAAATAAATGTTTAATAACTCAGACTTGTACTCCTGGATATAGATTTCATTAAGTTGTCATAGGAACAGATGGGTAGGATGATGACAGAATTAGGTAACTGCCAGTTAAGGGGGAAATGGTTACACAAATTAAACACAGGATCAGAACTAAGGAGTTCTAAATCTTGCGATACTATTTTCCTGGGCATCCTTTGATAAGTCTGCTTAGGATTCATTTTCTTCATTGGTAGAATGAAGAGGCTTATCCATGCCTGTAGCAATCATTTACTGAGTACCTGTTGTATTCCATGAACTGTGCTGGCTTTGGGGGATGCCATTCCAGTTCTAACCTTTGATTCTATTTTCCTTCTGCTCACTTGTGGACAGAAGCACTTTCTCCCACCCCAGTTTCAGTTCTTCCTGGTGCTAATATACCCTCCAGGTTGAGGCTGTTTTAAAGCCCATTCTGCCTGCCTAAAATATGAAATTTCTAACCAAGTGGTATGGGTATGGATTGTGTAGTTTTCTTTTGAATCAGTGATGTTGTCATAACAATCTGAACAGATTCCCATTTGGCAACTCTTGTCAGCTATTAAAATACTAAAGAAAAGAATGTCCCCTTTATCACAGGTGTTAGATGACTGGCATGTCCATGCTGTGAAATAAGCACATGTCCTAGTTAACTTTCTTGCTATAGATGCTCTTTAAAACTGCCTCTCAACTTTTATTGAAACCAACCTTCAGTGGCCAGGCAGATAACACATAAGAGTTTGACTATTTGATTGCAAATGCCTCATTTCTCACAAAACAGCTGCTATTTAATTCCGTGCCAAGAACCCATCCAGGATTGCCAGATCTCTTAGTTTTTCAAAAAAATTTTTGTGAAATAGTCTCATTTTCAAATGTTAGCAACTAATGTGGATTTTCATAAAGTACTCTGGGGCCAAAGCAAATCCTTCTGCAAGCCGTACTGCCCCTTTGAAGCCTCTGCTCCAAGGAGAAGAGTGTGACGTGGATTCTGGGGCCTCCACGTTGCTCCATCTGTCACCACTGCCATTCTTACCCTGGCTCTGAAGACATTTGAGGGCTCAAGGGCTTTTAAGGAGGAAGAACAACAAATGGAGGTGGGGACTTACTTTTCTATTTGCTTGCCCTCAGCTCCCATACTTTTTGAAGGGAACAAAAGCCCATCTTCCTCTGAGAAACTCATTATTGTAGGTTTATGTCAAAGTAATAACAGCTCAATTTGTTTTTATGAATTGCTTTACCTTTCTGTTGAAATTAACCATAGCACTTCTTAAAGATTTTATAGTTCAGCTTTTCTTTGTCTTTTTTTTTTTCCTGAAATCATGAGATTTGGTGGATATTTGCATTTTTCACAGATGTAACTAACTTCAAGATGTAGGAGTTCATGGTTTTATAGATAAATGGATTTGGAACTTTTCCCTCTAATGCCAAAGTACTTGACTGCCTCTGAATTAAACTTTTGTTTCTAGACTTCTAGTTCTGTAGTCAGTTTCTGTAGCCAGTGCTAAGGTATACTTCTGTCCATCAAGAGAAACCTTCTGATACATTTTTGTGCACAAAGAGAAGGAATTCAAGGGTAATTGGCAATTGTGAGCAAGACTTAATGCATTTTCTGGAAAGACAAGAATATTACAGGTGACCCAATAAAAAATTTGTAGTTACCAATGACATCTTCCCATTACATTGTCTTAACTGTTTAATATAGATCTTTTCACATATATATGAAAGGAGAGGAATAGTATAATGAACCTTCAGATACCTATCACCCAGTTTAAACAGTTACGAACCCAAATATACCCCCAAGCTCAACCTGCATAATAGATTTTTTAAAAAAGCAAATCACAGATTTATATGAATTTAACCTTAAATGCTTCAGTTCCCGTAATATTTCAGTTAGTTTCCTTGGAAAAGGGTGGATTTGTTTGTGAATGAGCTAGAAAAAAGAGAATAGAAAATTAAGGAAAGGAAACAGTAAGGAGAGAATATTATAACATGAAAGCTGCTTGAGAATAGGCTACCCATACTGTATGTGATTGTACTTGTGTACTCTTCTTAGTTATGTGGAATTGTAAGCCATAGATTATTCCTATAGTGGGACTCAGCCTTTAGGGACAAGTTTTTGAAGTGACCATTGGGGAGTTATTTATAGGGAGCTTTGGATTATTGTGATCAACTTATGTAAAGAAGGTTCCTAAACTAGTAGATTTGTTGGGAAAAGTGTCTTTCAGTGACTTTATGGTTTTACTCAGCCCTTAAAAGTGTTTATTAGAGGCACAACAGTTTCTTTACATGTGTGTTTATGTGTATAAGTCTGAAAGTTTAAATAAATAAGGCAATTTTTTAATCTACTTAAAATTGCTTTGCCTTCTAATTTGAATTTATATCCTTTTTTTTTTTTTTTTTAATGTTCTTTAGAACTAGTCTAACTCTTTCCCTCACCTCTGGAACGTTCTAATTTACTTATTGTTAGAATCTGTTCTTTTCCAGGCTAGGAATGTTTATTGAATTCTTATCTTGCCTAGAGACTCTGCTAAATGATTTACATGATTTAAATTATTTAGTCTTTGCAGAAATCTTTTGAGACATACTATTGTCTAAGTTTTACTAATGAGGAAACTGGGGCTCAGTGAATTTAAGGTTTATTAGCCAGACTGTGGCAGAAGTCCTATTTGAATAGTATGTTTGATTTCAAAACTCAGTCTTTTCCTCCCACCCCAAATCCAGAGAGCCCCCTCAGAGCTGTCTGGTCACTGCAGGTGGAGTATTTTAAGTTTATAAACCTACCATTTTACATCCATACTTGTACTACTGAGCTAGAATACCATTGTCTACTATGAGATGAATATTGATTATCTATAGCTAAAAACCTGCCTTATGAACTTTCACCAAACCTAACTTACAGACATTTGGTTTACCGCTTACTTGGTTGTGAAGGTCAAATCAGTAGTTGTCTGCCATTTTTATTTATGTTTAATATAGAACAATGTATACATAGGCTAACCAGGCATGTTGAAGGTAATCACATACTCTTTTTTTACTCCTCCTTAATGGAAATATGAGCCTCATTGATCATTTTCAAGCCTATTCTCTCTTGCTCTCGAATAGAACTTTCTGTGATGATGGAAATGTTCTATGTCTGCTGCTGCCTAATTTAGTACCCACTAATTACTATGACTGTGGAGAACTTAAAATGTGGCTTATCTGACTGAAGGACTGATTTTTAAATTTAATTTTAATTAATTTATATTTAAAATTAGTCACATGTGGCTGGTGACTACCAAATTAGAAAACATAGTTCTATAGGATTATAATTTGTATTATATATGATTTACATATGTTTTAAAATATATTTATCTTAAGGCAAAAATAGAATACTTAATTGAATTTGGTTCTAAGGCCGTTATTGCTCCTTACTTGGACAAGGAGCATAATTTATTAAATTCAATACCTAATACCTTTGGAGGAAATGAGAAGATTGCTTTACTCAGATACTAGAGTCCTTATAGAACTAAGTTTACTTAAGTTTATTTTATGTAAAATGCCATCAAGCAGAAAGTTAGAAATATTACTTAATATATAATGGTTCAGAATGTGTAGAAAGTTGCAGGTTTAAAAGTTGTTAGCCGTTTGGTCAATTTGCTATTTAAGCCTGGGGCCAGAAAACTAAAAATTATCACTGGGGTGGACTCTTGAGGCTATATATACAAAAATTGTGAAATAGTCATTTTTAGCAAGGTCAGGACAAACATTCCAATCCCCCTTCCTCCCATATCACAGTTCAGCATCTTCCAATCCTCTGAATACAGTATTCTAGATATAGTCACTGGTGACTGTGTGTAATGAGAAATGTTATTGATCAATGCAAGGTGCCCATGAGAATGATGAAGGGAGAGAAAAGATTTGAGAGCCAGGGCTTTAGATTTTAATGTGTGAGTCAACTAAAGGTTTGTTACATGAAATTCTTTCTGTTTTTAATTTTTAAAAAATTTCATGACTACTGTCAAATTAATGTAAATAAATCAACTTGCAAATTTCTTTTTCTGAGTTGTTTTCTGAGTTGGCACTCCAGATATTGTCATTATTCAGAATATATATTGCTAAAATTGATAAAAGTTTTGTTTCATAAGAACTTCTAGATATATTATGCCACTGGAACTAGGTGGAAACTTTGTCCTTTTCTCATATCTTTATTTTATTTCAGATTTTACAAAGCAAGTAGAGGTACAAAATAGCTTTTGTTTGTTTGTTTAATCATAGAGACAAATGTCATTCATTCCTCAGTGGAGCAAAGGATCCTGGTTTTTCCTCTCAGGGCCTTTCCTTGACAGAATAATAATAATAGAACAAGAAATTTGTGATAATACTCATTTCTTCTTTGGCCAGAGTATGCATCTTTCTTTTTTCCTTTAGTTGGAGCCTCAAATTTTACTTTGGACAAGTGGGGGGCACTAACACTGTCTGAATAAGATAAAAATGCATTAAAATAAGATAAAGAGATGAATAAATAGCATATTGGTGGCACTGCAACCCAAAATATCTCAAGATTTATGTTTCCTGCATAATTACCAATTTCATCATTACAGTATTATGACCATCTGAATTATGAGAATCTGGGAATCTGTCACATATATAAGAAAAAGTCATGATCTCTTTCCTTTTTTTCTCAGTTACTCAGGCAATGATTAAAGAATTATCATTGTCAGGGGGAAAAAAGGATTCAAAGAACCTAGATTATAATCCTCAAACCACATTGACTGTTAGATTAGGAGTTAGGATACCTGGGTAGTAGTTTTTGTTCTAATATTAATTAGGTATCTGACATTGAGAAGTGATTTAATCACTCTTAAACAGAGTTCCCGCCTTCCTATCCCTTTATTTCTTCCATTTTAAAATTAGCAAATATTTGATTACATTGAAAAGAATATAGGTAAAGTATTATGTCTAAGAAAGCAAAGTAATAAAAGTACATGTTAACCTACAATCCAACTTAGAAAATAGGCCATTAGTGATACTGTTAAATTTAACACAGAATGGTTTTTTGTTTTGTTTTGTTTTTAATATTAAGGGATTAGAATAGATCTCTTGAGTATTTCCTCATAAAATTTTCAGACTATAATATTTTTGTCATTCTTTGTATCATCAGTGGCACTTGTTATGTCTGAAGTACCAACCTTATAAAGTCATTGAGTGATTAACATGGTATATAATAAATGTGATTATCTTGTCTGAACTCTAGACTTGTTAACATCTCTACTTGCATGTCTAATAGACACATCTTAAATGCAATATATCTAAAATGTATCTATAAATTTTTATAACATGTATCTATAGATTCAGTGCAATCCCTATAAAATTCAATTTTTTAACAGAAATTGACAGTCTGATCCTAAAATTTATATGGGAATGAAAGGGACCCAGAATAGCCGAAATAATCTTGAGAAAGAAGAGGTGCTCACAGTTTCTAATTTCAAAATTACTACAAAGCTACAGTAATCAAGGCTGTTACTGGCATAAAGATAGGCATTTAAATGAATGGAATAGACTTGAGAGTCCAGAAATAACCCATGTATCTGTGGTCACTTGATTTTAGTAAGGGTGCCAAGACAATCGAGTAGTCTTTTCAAGAAATGGTGCTGTGACAATTGTTAATGTACACGTAAAAGAATGAAGTTGGGGAATGAATCGTGTCCCTCACAAAAGGCATGGTTAGGTCCCATCCCCTGGTTCTGTGGGTATGAACCCTTTTGTAAATAGGACTTTTGAAGATGTTAGAAGATGTGCCCAAACTGAATGAAAATGAACCTTAATCCAATATGGTTGACATCTTTCTAAGCAAAGTAAATTAGACACAGTAGGAGGAAGCCATGGGGAGCAGCCAGAAGCTAGAAGTTAATGGAACCTGGAAGAGAAAGGAGAATATATCACCCTGTGCTTTGCCATGTGACAGAAAAGCCAAAGACCAAGGATCACTGGTAGCCATCCCCAGGATGCCAATCTTCATGGAGAAAGTATGGCATTGTTCATGAATTGATTTTGAACTTCTCCTACCCTCAGAACCATGAGCCAATAAATTCCTACTGTTTAAGCTAACCCACTGCATGGTATTTATTTTAGCAGCTGTGAAACTGAAACAGACCCCTATCTTACTCTATTTACAAAAATTAACTCAAAATGGATTAGAAATTGAAATGTAAGAACTAAAACTACAGAAGAAAACATAGATGTAAATCTTTATGACCTTGGAGTAGGCGATGGCTTCTTAGATATGACTCCTAAATTACGGAAGAAAACGAAAAATAAACTGGACCTAATCAAATTTAAAACTGTTGTGCTTTAATGAAAATCATCAAGATAGTAGAAAGACAACCCATAAAATGGGAGAAAATAGTTGAAAATCAAATATTTGATAAGGGACTTGTATATAAAATAATGTTTATACCTCAACAATAAGAAGACAACTCAATTTAAAAATGGGCAAAAAACAAACAAAAATAAAAATGAAACAAACAAAAACAAAACCAAAAAATGGGGAAAGGATCTGAATAGACATTTCTCCAAAGAATATATACAATTGGCCAATGAAAAAATGCCCAATATCATTAGCTATTATGATAATGCACATCAACACCACAATGAGATACTACTTCATATCCACTACAATGGCTTTAATCAAAAAGAGAGAAAATAACAAATGTTGGCAAGGATGTAGAGAAATTTGAACCCTCATACATTGGTGGAGGGATGTAAAATGGTACAGCCAGTTTGGGAAACAGTTTGTCAATTTCGCAAAAAATTTTACATAGACTTACCATGTGTCCCAGCAATGTGGCATATACATACACATACATGGAGTATTATTCAGCCATAAAAAGGAATAAACTACATGCTACAACATAGATGAGCCTTAAAAACATGTCAAGTGAAAGAAGCCAGACACAAAAGGCCACTTATTGCATAAGTACATGTATACAAAATATTCAGAATAGGCAAATCCATAGAGACAGGACGTAGATTATGGAAACCAGGGGCTGGGATGTGAGGAGAATGGGAATGATGGCTAATGGACATGGCATTTCTTTGGGGATGATGAACATGTTCTGAAATTAGATAGTAGTGATGTTTTCACAACCTTGTGAATATACTAAAAACCAGTGAATTGTATACTTTTAAAAAGTGAATTTTATAGTATATGAAGTATATCTCAGGTTTTAAAAATTGCATTTGCTGATCTCCTTCCCATATCTGTCTTTTGTGCAGTTTTCTCTATTTCAGAAGTTAGGGACAGTAGCCGTTGGACAATTTGATGTAATTATGAATTCCAAAGATATAATTGGATCATGCTTGTAAACTGATTTGTTAATCTGGGCATGATTAAGTTATGATTAGGGCGTTGACTGGGCCACTGTCAGTAGGCTGTTGAGCCCCACCCCTTGGTGGGTGGGGGAAGAAAATATAAAAGGCATCACAAAGAACAGAGTTGCAGCAGTTCT
>JAQZBX010024750.1:0-29968 GCA_029593785.1 Cabassous unicinctus
CATGCATTCAACTTTCCCTGAACTCTGGGCCCTGTAAGCGGTGTGGAGTTTACACTTGATTCCTAACATTTTTGCTAGCTCTTAGACTATAGCAGCCATGAAGGCCAGGGCATTGTTGTTTCCAATTGACAGTGGCAGCCCATGTTGAGGGATGATTTCTCTAAGTAAAGCCTTAGTCACTTCTCTTGTCTTTTCAGTGCAAGTGGGGAAAGCTTTGACCCAACCTGAAAATGTGCATATCCTCACCAACAGATATTTGTACCCCCTACTTGATTTCATTTCTGTGACATCTACATGAAATCTTCAAAGGAGACAGTCCCTGTGTGCTGGAAACCTGCTGGAGCATGGGGTCCCTGCAAAGTGTTGTTTTGGGCACAAACTTAACACTGGCTGCTGATGGTGGCACAGAGAGAAGCTAGTCGAGCTATGTAGTAGTATCTCCTGAGCAAGACTTCTAGTGCAGTTTTCCCTAAGTGGGTGAGTTGGTGGTATCACTGGATGAGGCCATGAGTGGCTCCTTTTGGGACAAAAATCTGGTCATCCAGGAGCAGCCAAGTTCATTCGGGGGTTCAGCTTCCCCCTTCTCTCTTAGTCCATACTTGTTCTTCCAGGGTATAGCTTAGTTGATTAGTCTCTAGTCCTCAGAGGGACAGCTGCGGCGTCAATTCTGGGACTCATATTCCGTGGGTTTCTTCATCCACTTGCCAAGCTGCTTTGTTGGCTAGCCTGTTTCCTTGCACGGCCATGTCCATTCCTTTCTGATGTCCCTGGCAGTGGATGATGGCAACTTTCTCTGATATCCAGATTACTTCTAACAGTTGGAGGATTTCTCCTTAGCTTTTTATTTCCTTACCCCCTGCAGTTAGGAGACCTCTTTCTTTATAAATTGCACCATGGATATGAACAGCACCAAATGCATACTTAGAGTCATTGTAAATGTTTACCGCTTGCCTGGTGGCTAGCTGCAGGGCTCGGACCAGTGCCCAGAGTTCTGCTCGTTGCACGGACAATCCTCGCGGTAGAGAAGCCGCTTCCACCACCCATTCGGTAGTGGTGACTGCATATCCAGAAAGCCTTTCCCTGTTTTTAACAAGACTTTTCCCATCTGTAAATAGGGTTTGAACTGGGGAAGGGAGTGATTTGTCTTGGAGGTTGGGGCGACTGGAGTAAACTTGCTCAGTCACTTCAACACAATCATGCTCACAAATTCTTAACTTTTCTGGTAAAAAAAAATGACAGGGTTTAGACTGCACACTGTTTCTATTGTCACTCTGGGGTTTTCACAGAGTAAACTTTGGTAATGTGCCAGTTGGGGATTAGATATCCACTGGTGCCCGTGTGGGTTCATCAGGACAGTGACTGTGTGTGGCACCATAACATGAGTAGCCTGTCTGAGGGTTAATTTGTTGGCTTCTTTGATGAGGGTTACAGTTGCTGCCAGGGCTTTCAGGCAGGGTGGCAACCCTGCAGCCATGGGGTCTAGCTGCTTGGAGAGGTAAGCGATGGGTCTTTGTCAGGAGCTGACAGTTTGTGTGAGAACCCCATGCTACTTTTTTTTTCATGCTTGAACATGTTTAAGTTTAGAGTTACATCTGGGAACAGCAAGCCAGGGGGTCAGCCGAGTTGTCTTGATGTTTTGAAAGGCCCCCTGTTGAGATTCTCCCCAGGTAAGGTGTTCTTTTTCTGGACCTGTCAGAACGTTGAAAGGGGGTTTGGCCATGGCTGCAAACCTGGGAATCCAGATGCAGCAGAATCCTGCAGCCCTGAGGAACTCATGAAGCTTTCTTTTTGTGGTGGGGGTAGGGATGGTGCAGATCATTTTCTTTCATTTGGGTCTGAGCATCCAGTGCCCTTGTGTGATGCTGAAATCCAGGTATTTGACCTGCTGTTTCTCCAAGACACATTGTAACCAGTCTGTGTTAGAAGTTGTAGGAGAGTCTGGGTCCATCTCCAGCAGTCCTCTTCCATCTCACTGGCAAGTAGGAGGTCATCTACATATTGCAAGAGGGCACACAAGCAGTCCTCTCAGGGGTAGGTTGCCAGATCTGCTGCCAAGGTTTCCCCAAAAAGGATAGGGGAGTTTTGGAAGCCTTGTGGGAGCCAGGTCTAGGTTAGCTGAGTTTTCTGCCAGGTTTTGGGATCTTCCCATTCAAAGGCAAACAGAGGCTGGGGGTGGGGCAGCCAAAGGCAGAAGAAGGCCTCTTTCAGGTTCAGGCAAGTCAACTAGGTGGCTTCAGGTGGCAGCTGTCCTAGCAAAGTGTACGGTTTGAGAACAACCTGATTTAACATGAGAGTGGCATTATTAATGGCTCATAAACCCTGCACTGGTTGATATCCGGTCCCATCTGTCTTCTTTACTGGTAATAATGGGGTGTTCCAGGGAGAATGGCACTTGATCAGGACTTCTTATTTTCTCAGGGGATCCATGTGTTCCACCATGCCCAATTGCACTTCATGGGGGATCGGATACTGCCTCTGCTGGACCAGGATCACTTCAGGCTTCAGTTCAATGATGATGGGTGCATGGTTCCTTGCCATTCCTGGTGGGTTGTTTTCCACCCAAACCTGGGGGAAAAGTTTCAGCAGTTTTCCTGGATTCTGACCTGAATTTTCTTCCACATGAAGTCTCCATCTTTGCTTCAGGGTGCAGTGATGAGGAGAGAGAGGCCAGTCCCGAGGCTTAAGCTTGCTGGCTCTTCAGGTATGAAGGTAATCTGGGCTCCCAGTTTGGTTAAGAGGTCCCTACCAAGTAGGGGAGTTGTACATTCAGGCAGGTACAGAAATTAATGAGTCACTTCATGGCCATCAAGCTGGCAAGTTCTTGACTGGCAAAAAGGCCATTGGCTTGACTGGTCCCCAGTCGCTCCTATGATATTAGAGGTTTCTCCACTAAAGGGGGTGACAGGGGTTCTCATCACAGAATATTCAGTGACAGTGTCCACCATGAAAGTCATTGACTGGCCCCTGACTTGTAGTTTGACCATGGGCTTGTAGGGGCCAAGTTCCAGTGAACCCAGTGCCCCTATTCAGGGTTGAGCCCTGCCAGCCTGATGGGATGGTCTTGAGGCTCAGGTTGGTATTTCCGTTTAGGGATGTTCCCTCTAAGTGCCCAAGTCTTTTGGGGGCACTCATTTTTCCAGTGTCCACTTTCTTTACAGTAGGCACACTGGTCTCTGGCCAGGGGCACCCTTCTTGTGCTTGTCCTCCATTTTCAAGGTAGCCCTTCTCATCTGGTGGGGTCAGAATTTCCCAAGGATACTGCCAGTAGGGAGGCTTTATGTTATTATTCGCTTCTGGGCTTCTCATTTGGTGGCTTCATCTTGATTGACAAATACTTTGTTGGCAACTTCAAGGAGTTGAGAGATGTTCAGCCATGCAAACCCTTCTAATTTTTGGAGTTTTCTTTTAATGTCCATTGCTGCCTGAACAACAAAGGCGGCATTCACCATCCTCTGGTATTCCACAGCTTCTGAGTTAAAAGGGGTGTAGATTCTGAAGACCTTGCAAAGTCATTCATAAAAATCTCCTGGAGATTCATTGGGCTTTTGAGTAACTAAAGTCATCTTTGCCATGTTTGTGGGTCATTTTGCCCCTTCTCAGACCCCTCAGAGGAGCGCTTCCCAATATTGCTGGAGTGCAGCCTGTCCCTGATCAGTGTTGAAGTCCTAGTTCAGTTTGCCCTCTGGTACCACCTCTCATGACCAATATTCTGTGTTTAAGACACCAGTAAGGGCCTGCTCCTGCAGCCTATTTCAGGCTTTCATCAGAATCTGTCATCTCTCCTCCATATTAAACAAAGTCAGGAGGAGTTGGCGGCAATCATCCCAAGTAGGACGATGGGTTCAGGAAATGGATTCCATGAGATCAATAAGGGCCTGGCCTTTTCCAAATGAGGGTGGAGGTACTTCCAGTTTAAGAGGTTTGTAGTTGTGAAGGGCTGGTAGTATAAAACAGGCCTTCCAGTTCCGATGGTGCCATGCTCACCAATCTGGACCACACCCTGTCTTTCATGAAGGGGAAACTGCAACACAGGTTGTGCCAACCAGAGGCTCCTTGCTTTTGGGATTCCAGGACTGTCCTCAGAGGGATTGATGTTCCCGGAGGGACTGAAGGTGGTGTTTTATCTGGGATTTCTAGCATATGACAGTGGCATTGGGGGTTGGGTCCTCCTCTGAAGACCATTGATGAATTACTGGCTTCTGGACCCCCATTCCCCATGCAACTAAGACCCTGCTCTGTCTCTTTTTTCCAATGCACAACCAAACTCAAGGGGGCAGAGTGTGGGCTATCTCTCACAAGAGTCAATGTAGGGAAACTGATTGGGGTGGCCAGGAGTTTCTGTGACAACCAGCCATACTGTGCAGACCCTGGTTATATCCAGGGACTCTTCTGAGGGCCAGTCAACATTAAAATTGGGCCACTGTACTTCACATAAGGTTTGCAGGGTGCCGGGGTTCATCTGGGTGCCATAATCTCTGGAAAAACCCATCTTGAAATCCTTGAGCATGCAGTTTAAGATGGTAGGTTTTGACTGTGATGAGCCCATATCCTGCATCAGTGGTGCAAGACAGACAAGGGAAGGGGTCACCTCTTTCAAAGCCACTCAGATGCCTGCCTGTCCACATCTCTCACAAGAACTTCAGCTCATCTTGGCTAAGGTGCCCAGGCAGAGTTTGGGGTTGGTTATTATGCTGTATGAAGTAGCCATGGAAAACAGGTTAGGGCTCACATGGGCTCCATCGCATAAGCTTTGGATTCACAGCCTGGAATAACAGAGGCAAGCCTCTGTCATCCTCACTCACACACACAATTGCTCAGAGATTATGCCATCCCTCCCAAAAGGATTGCCCTATTCTGGAATCTTGGTACTCAAGATTTTGGAGGTGAACAGTCTCCCCTTCCATCCTGAGATGGGCCTGACTGAGGACTTGGCACCCAGGACCTTACCTTTCTGGAGTCTTCTGGCACTGTTCAGTCCACTTCCCCACCGAGTCAGGCCAGGATGTGAGGACATTTCCTGTGGGGACCACCTCAGAAAGAGGTTCCATCAAGAGTATGGGTGGCACCCACCTTGTTTGCTTGGAGATCGCCATTGGCTGTGCCCTTCAGCCCCAAGCCAGAGGCAAAATGGGCCTGCTTGTTTGGGGTCCCTGGTCAGGGAACCAAATTTTGCAACAGGAGGTATGAAAACTCAAGCAGCATTCTGAGGGAGTGGATGAACAAAGTTTTATTGCATGCAGGCCCAGAGGAGAGTCAAGTCTCCAAAAAATCTGAGTGCCATGCCTTGGTTTTAATAAGTTTATATAGGAATTGTAAGTGGGCAAATTTTTAAGCAAGTGGGCAGGCAGGGTAGAATTGGAGTCCTTAAACATTATGGGGATGATCGGATCTCAGTCCGGTAAAAGTCAAATATCGGCAGTTAATCACCAAAGGCAAGGTGGGCTTGGCTACCACAATGAAAGGCAGATTCAAAGCAGCACTCAGAGTAGTCTGAGATGCATGGGGTTATGGCATCAGTTAATAGATCATGTTATACATAGAAGTGAAATACATGGCTGTCTACTATGTTTCTTTTGGGTCTGTATGAGTAGAAGTCTTCTAGGTTGAGTGAATATTACACAAGTACTTGCACCCTATTCTGTAGGGAATTAATGTGTTTCCAGTTGTACGCAGGCGATTATTGATTATTGATTATTGTTAGGTGGAAAAATATATGTATGCTTGTCTGTTATTGTTTTTACTTGGAGACTGAGTATGGTTTAAGGTAATGTGTATAGTGGCTGAGTTGACAAGGGGTGGACTGTGATGGTTAGGCTAATGTATCAACTCGGCCAGGTAATGGTGTCCAGGTGTTAGGTCAAGCAAACATTGGACTAATTGTAATGCAAGTGCATTTATGGACTTCAGTCACCAGTGAGTTTACTGCATGGATGGCTGATTACATCTGCATCAATCAGGGAGATTGCATCAGCAATGGATGATGCTTTTACCCAATCAGTTGAATTTCTTAAAAGGGGAAGTGATTTCAACATTCAGAGAGAATTTCCCAGCTCATCTTTGGACAGCCAACTTCTCCCGGAAACTCATCAAGGACCTTTCATTGGACATTCATCAGAGCCTGTGGCTTGCAGCCTGCCTGCAGAACCTGGACTTATACATCCCCGTGGTCGTGTAAGAGACTCTTGTAAAATCTCAGATTATTGACTGATATATCCTGTTGATTCTGTTTCCCGAGAGAACCCTGATTAATATATCTGTCTTATATCTTATATCTCTAGGAGTTTGCTTATTATAATTACTTCATATTAGTGAGATCACACATATTTTTCTTTTGTGTCTGGCTTTTTCACTCAACATAAGGTCCTTGAGGTTCATCCGTGTTGTTACATACTTTAGTGCTTCATTCCTTCTTACGACTGAATAATTTTCCATCATATGTTTATCCATTCATTAACTAATGGGCACTTGGTTTACTTCCTTATTTTTGCAAATATGAGTAATCCTTCTATGAACATTGGTGTGTATATATATGTTTGTATACCTGCTTTCAATTCTCCTGTGTTAGTTCCTAGTAGCAGGATTGCCAGATCATATGGCAATTCTATACTTAATTCCTGAGGAACTGCCAAACTGTCCTTGACAACAACTACATCATTTTGCATTTTATATTTTACATTCTCATTGTGGTTTGTATTTGAAGTACCCTGAAAGCTTGTAATGTTGAGCATCCTTTCATGTGCTTTTTAGCCATTTGTATTTCATCTTTGGCAAAAAGTTTATTCAAGTCTTTTGCATATTTTTAATTGGGTTGTTTATATTTTTATTGTTGAGTTATAGGATTTCTTTATGTATGTTGTATATTAAACTCTTATCAGATAGGTGGTATCCAAACATTTTCTCTCATTGTGTAAGCTGTGATATCACTTTCTTGACAAACTCATTTGAAGCACAAAATGTTTGAAATTTGATGAGGTTCCATTTATCTAAAACATATTTATTAGCACAAGGTTTAACTGTAAAATCTGTGAAACCACTGCCTACCTGAAGATCTTGAAGGTGATTCCCACCAATTTATTCTAGGAGATTTTTGGTTCTGGTTTTACCTTTAGGATATTGACTCATTTTGAGTTAATTTTTGTGTAAGGTTTGAGATAGGGGTGCTTTTTCAATCTTTTGGATATGAATATCTACTTATCCCATCACAATTTGTTGAAGAGAGTATTTTATACTCCTTGAGTTGACTTGGCAGCCCTGTCAAATATCTGTTGGCCATAGATGTGAGGATCTATTTATGAAATCTAATTTTGATTCCAATGGTCAATATATCTATTTTTAAGACAATACTGTGTTGTTTTGACCACTGTGAAAATTAGATAAATGAAATGTTTCTTTCTCCTGCCTGTGGTTTTATTATTAATTGGCTCTGTGCTAGAGTTCTTCTTTCAACTTATTCTAGATCTTTAGAACTGCCTGTGTTTAACTCATCAAAACTCACCTAGGGAACGGGACACAGACTAATTCCAATGGGCTCTGGGGAGAGAGTTTGGAAAGACTCTAAAAGCATTTGTTGTGGTTGTTCATTTTGCCTTGCTGAAAATGCACTTTAATGCCCAGGAGATGGCACTCTTCGGTCAGCTGATCACCACAGCCCTAGTGAGGGGAGTGTTTTTTGTTTTTTTTTTTTTTAATTTTCCCTCCACTGGCTCCACCTCTATGCATGGGGTAGGTGTTGAAATAAGTCTGGATGAGCCCTGACCTGACCAGCTGGAACTGCAATTTAGCTGAGACACAGTGATCCAAATGCTCTGATCACGAGCTTCACTCAGCCTTAGGTTCTGTCCCACAATGTTCCTGAGGATGAAAGTTTATTTTGCCTTTTTGGTCAGTGGCAGCCAGATGGACCCTGTCATTTCTGAGGCTGCTGAACTCAAGTATGAAGACTGGGCACCAGGCACTGCCACAGAACAATTGATTCACAGTTCCTCTGTGGCACCCAGAGACTTAATCACCTTGCTCTTCATATGCCAGTTGAGCCCAGAATCTCAGCAGAGTTGCAGCCAACACCTACCCTACATTTTATCAGACTCTCCCAGGATAACTAATAAAAGGATGATTATGGACAATGCCCATCCCCAAAACCAGAGTATCTACAACTGTAAGCAAGACAGTTCCACCTATCGGCCCCAAGGAATATAAGGACCCTCTCAAATGGAAGCAGAGTGGCCATCATCATCCCCAAATCTTCAAGACTGAGGAATGAACAAACATAAGGGTAGAATAAAACTATAGGTTAAAGTTGACATTTTTCTAATGTTTGCATCATGTGTTTTGAGGCACTCTGATTAGGTGCATAAATGTTTATAATTGCTCTTTCTTCTTGATAGATTGCCCATTTTATTTATATATAGTGTCCTTCTTTGTCTCTTACAATAGTTTCATGTGTACAATTGTTTTCCAACCATTCACTTTCTACCTCCTTGCATCCCTGGGTTAAGGTGAGTTTCTTATAGACAACATATAGATAGGTCATATTTCCTTTTCCATTCTGCCAATCTGTTCTGTTGATTGGAGAGTTTAACACATTACCATTCAGTTACGACTGTCAAAGAATTATTTACATTATCCATAGTTTCTTATTGTTTTTGTATGTCATATGTCATTTTTATTTCTCTCTTTATCATTTAGTTATTCTTACCAATATTCTTCTTTTGTACACTGTCCATCAACCCTCTCTCTCTTGTTTCTTTCCTTTCAACCTGCAGAACTCCTTTTAGTATTTCTTGAAGGGCAGGTTTCTTGTTGACAAATCCTCTAAATTTCTGCTTATATCTGAATATTTTAACTCTCCCACATTTTTTAATGTCAGCTTTGCTGGATAGAGAATTCTTCTCAGGAAGTTTTTTATTCTTTTAGCATCTTAACAATTCCATACCACTGCCTTCTAGCCTCCATCGTTTCAGATGAGAAACCAGCATGTAATCTTATCTTGCTTCCCTTATATGTGATGGATCTTTTTTTTCTTGCTGCTTTCAGTATTCTACCTTTGTCTTGAGTCTTTGACAATTTGACAAGTATGTGTCTTGTGGTACGCCTGTTAGTATTTATCCTGTTTGTTGTATGCTGCACTTCCTAGACATATACATCCATGTTCCTCAAAAGAATTGGGAAATTTTCAGTCATTATTCCTCCAACACTTCTTCTGCCTCCTTTCCCTTCTTTTCTCCCTCTCGGATGCCTATAATGTGTATATTTGTTGATTTTGTGTTATCATTCAAATCCTTAATTCCCTGATGGGTTTTTTCTATCTTTTTATCTACCTGTTCTACCATCTGTTTGATTTCAGATATACTGCCTTTGGCATCACTTATTCTTTCCTCTGCTTGTTCAAATCTGCTGTTATATGCTTTGAGTGTATATTTTATATCTTGCATTGGGCCATTCATCACCATCATATCTGTTATCTTTGTATGCATGTTTACAATTTCTTCAGCATGTTCTCCCTGTGTCATCTTAACATCCTTAATCTCTTTGTTCAATTCATTAGGTTGATTCATGAATTTTGTTTGGACATCCCTGATTAGTTATTCCACATTCTGCATCTCCTCCTGTGTTGTGCTTGTTTGTTAGTCTGGGACATGTCTTCTTAGTATGACTTGTAATTTTTTTGTTTTGTAGGTATCTGTTTATCTTGATGTCTTTATTTGGTTGATTAGCTTCTCTTTCAACTCTATGTTTTTTTTGTTGTTGTTGTTGTAAGATTCCTTTTGACACTTGATTCCTCTTATTTTACATCCTTGCAGTTGTCTGTGTTCCCTTGAAAAAAATATTAGGACCAGAGAAAAAGAAAGAGATAAGGAGAGAAAAAGAAAAATATTAATGATAATTTTAGAAAAGGTAGAAGAGGAACCCTACAAGATCTAGGAAAATAAATGTTATATGAATAAAAAATTTAAAATGTACAAAGGAATAAGAACAAAAAAAGGTGGAATAGAAACAATGAAACAAAGAATGAAATAGAGAAAAAATAGAATAAAGTAAATGGCTGGAATAATGAGAAGAGAGGAAAATATAAAAAAGGGAGAAAGAATTTAAATAAAAAAGAAGTCCAAACAAAAAGAGGTGGAATGAAAGAAAAACAACAGAAAACAGAAGATAGAAAAGTGATGGAAGGAAAAGAAATAAAGTAGGTAGAAAAAAATAAGTAAAAGAAAAAGAAAGGAAACAAAGAAAGGGGAAAGACCACAAACAAGAAACAAAACAACAACAACAAAACAAACAAACAAAAACAAGCAAAAGCAGGCCAGGAAAAACAACCTTCCCACTTAAGCCCCTAAGGAGCTTATCAGGCTGTCAGTGCTCATGAATCTGTCACCTTTCAGTATGCCCTCTGCAGGTGTTGTTCTGGGTTTTAGAGAATAAAATTAAGAAATAAAATAGGAATCAATAAAAAGATTTTTTTTAATGAAATATAACAAATCTTAGAAAAACTGAAAAAAGAAAAAAATCTGTCCACATGTTCCTTGTCATAAGGTACCAGATGGGTTCCTGATAATGTGGTGGATCACTATCTGGATCAATTCTCTATGGAAACCCAGGAATCGTACCAAGGACCTTGTATATGCAAGGCAGGAATTCCTCCACTGAGCTGCAATGGCTCCACAGCTTAAGCAGGTTTCATAAACTTATGTGGCTCTCAGTGCCCTCTTTACTTCAAGTAGGTTAGGCTTTTAACAGTTTGCCAAGCTAGGCTTTTTAGGCACCTATCTCCAACCCTTCTCTACCTTAGTTCCTCTTTCTCCCAGGTCAGATGGGTGTGATAGCCTGCCTGATCAGATATTCCCTCTCCTCTCCCTGCAGCCAGCTCAGTGCTGGTCAGGGACCCTCCAAGATGCAAAGGGGACTCAGCTGGCCAAACCCACCAAAAAAAGCCATTCTTCAACCTGTGTGAGATCCCCCTTCTTCCAGAGGAACACTCCATCTCACTCCATTGGTTGCAGTAATTCAGGGGATTTACTGAGGCTATTTGCCTTGAAGGTGTGGTTTATGTGCCATTTCCAGCCACAAGGGTGAGTAACTCATGGTTTTCCTCTCACTCCTTTATCTCTCTATTTCACTCCTGGACAATGTGTAACACTTTTCCATTCTGTATATCTCCAAAGCAGCTCCCACAGAAAGATTTTTCCATTTCCCCATTCTTTTTTGTGAGGGAGTTGGACTCAGTCTACTTATTTCAATGCCATTTTCCCAGAAGTCCCTCCCCTTTATTTTTGATTTAACATTTCTGTAATCTAAAGTTCCTTTAAAATAATAATAATTTTAAAATATAATAGGAATTAATATTTTTTATAAACCTCAAAAGATTCAATGTGCAGCACCATATTGAATAATCATCTATGATGAAATTGTTGCTATCTTAGGATAAAACTTGAATGCATGAGGGGTGGCCTTTTATAAGTAAGCAAAGAAGGTAGTTTGTTGAAATCAAATCTACTCCTGGTGAAGATGCTGTGAACAATGTTGAAACAATAACAAAGGATTTAGAATATTACTTAAACTTAGTTGATAAAGCAGCACCATGGATTGAGAGGATTAACTCCAATTTTGAAAGTTTTTCTACTGTGAGTAAAATGCTATCAAACCATAACACATGCTACAAATAAATCTTGCACTAAATGAAGAGTCAACTCATGAAATAAACTTTCATTTATGTCTTACATTAATTGCCACAACCACTGCCAACCTTCAGGAACCACCACCCTGGTCAGTTAGCAGTCATCAACACCAAAGCATGACCTACCATTAGCAAAAAAATTGACTTGCTGAATGTCTCAGATGATAGTTAGCATTTTTTAGCAATAAAGTATTTTTAAATTAAGGTATGCACATTGTATTTTACATAAAGTTTTTTTCACACTAAATATACTACAATATAGTGTAAACATAATTTTATATGTACTGGGAAACCATAAAATTCATGTGACTCACAAATATATCTGTGGCGTATCTATAATTTATTTTGGCTATTTGCAATTATTTGTCTGAAAGCTTCCCATGTCTTTGGTATTTCTCTTGTTATATATGCTCTTAGAGAGATCACCTTTAGCATTATTCACCCCTCCCAATAAACTGAATAGTGTACTGTTCCAGATTTTAGAATCAAGGGAATCACATCCCATGTCCATTGTTCACTTACTCTCTTATACTGGGCAAATTAACCAACCCTTCTGTACCATATTTTCCTTCTCTGTAACATAAAAAGAATACTTGTACCTACTTATTAGGAGTATTTTGAATAGTAATTAAGTTGATGCAATTAAATGCTTAGAACAGTATCTGGAATATTATAAAATAATCTATTTTTATCCTTCACCCTACAAAGAGGTAATCCACAAGTTATATCCAAGGGAGATTAAAAAAGGTCTTTTGGGTAGAAATTTGGTTATATAAAATCCTTCTGGAGAAGTTTGAACTAAAATTATTACTGTTGTGCAAGTGAATCAATATGGAGACTGGTAGGGGTAGTTGGGGGATTTTTGAGTGAGAATGGAATTTAACCAACCACAAATTATAAACAATCATCCTTTAGATTATCATTTGTGTTAGAGAAGCAAGTAGATGCACATTCCCAAAATGGAGCCTTGATTTCCTTCCCACATTTTTGCGTAGACAAATTTCTCCTACAGCACTTATAAACTATGTATTTTTGTATTCTTGCTGCTAAAAATAATACCATGCAATGGGTTCAGTTTAACAATGTGAATTTATTGGCTCATAGTTTTGAGGTTAATAAGTCTAAAATCAAGGTGTCCTCAAGGTGATACATTATCCCTGAAGACTGGTGTTCTTCTTAGTCTGGCTGACAGTGATCCTTGGTCTTTGGCTTTTTTGTCACATGGCAATGCACATGGATGCTTCTCTTGGCTTCTCTGGGTTCCATTCACTCCATCTTCTCCCCCTGTCTTTCTCTTTATGTGTCTGAAATTCATTCTATTTGTAAAAGACTACAGTATTAGAATTAAAATCCATCCTGATTCAGATGGGCCAATCCTCATCAAATTGTCCAATTTAAAATGGGTTCACAACCACAGAAATGGATTAAGATTAAGAGATATGTAGCTCCAAGCTAGCATGCTCTGTTTCATGATAATATTCTATGGATTGCCATGTCAAAAGTTTGGAGGAATAGCAATAGTTATTATATCTAACATTAATTGTACCCCTGTTTTGCAGCAAGTGAGCAAGAGTTTTTATCCCACTAATTTAGATAATAATATGTATTTTATAAATTACCCAAGTAAATATTGATAGAAAAATATAAACACAATCTAATCCGAGACATTACTCTTTTTTTTATTGTGGGTAAAAATCAAATTTTTTCAAATACAAACCAATATTTGTGAAATGATATATAGATATATATGCATATATGTGCACTTGCTGAAATAAATAATATAATTTTTTCATATATATTTTAAAAGATGCTTAGATTACATAAATGTTACACTTATTAATGGATGTTTCCCTCACTTAGATAAGCAAAATACATGTTATCTTTACACTTTGACAAAGTAATAATTAGCAAATTCAAACTCTGAATAGAACTATAGAAAAGTTTCTAATTCTATTGAGTCCCTGTTTATGAAGCTTACTTAAGCACAAAATTTATTCTTCAAATTTCTTCAAATAAATTTTGGAGCAAAATTTATTCTATTATACTCCAGGGAAGTTATCCTAGAATGTAAATGAGGAAATGCTTTCTCAGAATGTAAGTTTATGGGACTCTTTCTTTAGAATTTTACTGGCCCTTAAAGTGTGTTCCACAGGTCCCTTTAGGGGAGCAGAATCTCTGGATAGAATAGCATTATATGTAAATGATTTCTCTAGTAATCTTGTGCATTGTATGAATTTTTAAAACACTGAGGGAAGGTCTCTGTGAATCCCCTACTTGTCAAAATGATCCATAACAGATAAAAAAGTGATCAGCCTTCTTTACTAGTTTCATAATGAGAATTAAGCCCCAATGTCAAAAGACTTCTACTGTGTGTTATAAATTAAATTCCTTTGTGTCTTAAATGTTACTAGATATATAGAGTCCTTAATATAATTGTTAAAATAGTAACCTCATTTTCTGCATTTTTGGTTCAGATGAACGCACACAAATACTCCCACAAATTTTAAGATCTTATTTTTGCAGGGTGAAGTTCATGGCAAAGACTATTTTGTTTTCTCTTGAATAAGCTGCCAGCCTCATTTACTTCACACCTCAGAGAAAGCCCTTATCTGCTTTCTCCCCAGTCATAACTACCTTGAAAACACTCTTTCAGTTGTGGGACTGCAGACAAAACTCAGAGTTCAGGAATAAAAAAAAAATAAAAAACCTTTAGTCCCTAACTATTCTAAATATCAATCTTGCCCCAGAATGCCCACTCTCCTTTACAATTCATTTCAGCCCTTATGCTACTCAGGCACCTGAGAGTCTCCAAATAATGCAGTTCCTTATCTTCCTCCTCCTCTTTCCTAGCTCTTACAGACCTCAGGTGCACTAATTACTTCAAAGGAAAATATTTTGAACCATGTGGTCCTAAATTCAACCTCAGTAAATCCCTCACCCACCCTAGTGATCAACCCCCTTATTATATTCCAATGTTTTTCTTCCAACCCATGCCTAGCAATTATAAAGCTTGCTGTACTTTGTTTTGATGTAATTGAGATTTACTCTCTCTACCCTGCAATAGCAACCCCATGAATAAAGTCATCCTTGCCTGTTTCACTTTTTCTGATGCAGTTTTTCTTTTCTTTTTTGAGCATTATACTGTCATATTCATTTCAAATTCTTGGCAGTCTGTAAACATGCAAATATAAATTTGAAAAACTAAGAGAGCTGTTGGTTATTATATCCACAATACTATTTCTAAATGAAATTCAACTGAGAAAAACATGTAATTTTCAAACTATAGGGTTAAAAATATTTGGTTGCCAAAAATGAATGTGAATGTCTTTTCTTTTCTTCAGCCCAGGGAGAGGAGTGTCATGGCCAATTGTCTATTACATATAGGATCTCCTACCTGACCCACCTGCTCTCCCTCTTCAGGCATCCCTCAAGATAATTCCCTAAAAGCACACTGAGATTTATCTTCTATAACCTTGAAGGCTGCCTGCATTCAGGTTATAGCAGCTAATGATGTAAACTAAAGTGAAATATCTCAATTAGCATGTGAAGACATGAAATTCTTTAAAAAGTGAGTGAGTCAGATGAGTAGGAGGAGGTGATCAGATGGGAGCACAAAGGATAGAAGGATCTCAGCATGCTCCTCCCTTTATACAGAATAAGGTAAAATTGACCAGGAGAGACAGGAGCCAAGGATCATGGTGGGGACTTTCCTTAGTGCTTTTCACCTTTCTCCAGGCTCTGTTAAGCTGAAGACTTTTGGCTGGTTGTGACTTTGTGGTGTCCCAGTCCTTGCCCATCAGAGCAGCCCAGGTAGCCATGGGGACCAGGTCAGTTTTGGATACAGTGTCCTGAGACCTGGCTGTGCCAGTGGGAGAGGGGATCTGAGGGTGGGCAGGCAATTGGAGGTGGGGCCATTCCCCTTTGCACCATTGGGCATGGCCTGGCTCCAGCTGTCCAAGATCTGCATGCTTCTCCCCACCTCAATAGGCCAGCCTAAAAGAGAGAGTGTCAACTTGTCTAGGGACCTATCATGCTATTATGGATTTAGCCAATCCTTTCTTTAGTATACCAATAGATAAAAAGACACAGGATGTAGTTGCCTTTACACAGGAAGGACAACAGTGGATCTTCTAGGTACTTCCCCAAAGATATATAGTAACCCTACTATCTGTCATGAGTAGTGGTCAGGGATCTGACTGCCTTGGATCCTCTTCCAGGAGTACACATAAAACACTATGTGAATGAAATCTTGATAACCTCAGTAGCACAAGTCTTTTACAAAAAGCTATGGAGAAGGCCTTCCAAGAACCTCCAAAAATAAGAGGATGAGCAGTCAACCCCCAGAAAATAGTGGCACCAGGATACATGGACACAACTAAGCTCTTAGGGGAGGTATGGTTAGGTCAGAATTCTCTTTTATCCTGTACTAGATAAATAGGATCCAAACCTATCCCCTATCCACAAACAGCTAAAGAGGTGCAAATTTTGTGTGGGTATTGGACTACTGCAGTACATTCATTCCTCATTTGGTGTAATGTCTGTGCTCCCTATATAAGGTAAGAAAAGGAGAAATATGGGATTGGGAGCACAAAAAGAGGATACCTTTGCAAAAGCAAATCTTTAGTAGCCCAAGTAAATTCCCTACAAACCATGAGTCTAGGACAGCCATTTGAGGAAGGCATCTCCAGTACAGAGGACAAATAAGGTGGATCCTGTATAAAAGGGAAGACATCCAACCCCACAGGATTTTAGTCACAGATCTTCAAAGGAGCTGAACAATGCTATACTATCCTAGAAAAGCAATTAGTAGCTACGTACCAAGATTTACTATAAACAATGACCATCAAAGGGGATACAGCAGTGAAAATTAAAAAAAAAAAATCCAGTTAAGAGATGGGTAGAGGGGATATTTTCAAAGCTTGCATATGTGGTAGCTAAAATAACACATTAGTATTCTGGCATGCATATCTACAGCAGAAGGGACCCTTAATAGCTAGTTCCATCACTGGAGTTACCCACCTTCTGGGTCCAATATCACACACCAGAGATACAAAGGAAACCTCAGAGTTGTCCCTAGAAAAACCCTGACAAATAAGGCAAGAGAAAGGAAGACCATTTTATGTATGGTTCCTGTCCAGGCAAACTCCCATCATGGACAGTAGTGGAGACAAAAAATGGGATGCAATAGTCCATGGGCTGAGCTAAGAGCTGTCTGGTTGGTTTTTTAAATGAGCTACATCTAGTCACCATTTGCACTATGAATCAAGTTTCATTGTTGTGTTCTCAAAGACTTCCCAAGGCCAATATTTTATATATGCACTTGATATTTAGGGTTAATAGAGAGCTGGATAGATGGAAAGACATCAACAGATGGAAACAAGTAATACACACAAGTATGGATAAAGTAAATGAAATGGACTATATAAAATTAGACTCTACAGCTATTTTATCATATTCTCAAGATGTTCTTTTCTTATTCTTTTATTTTTGTACATGATGAATCATTCTTATTTAGACAAATCTTTGAACATAACACAAAGCAGGGTTTTGATTTTTCTCTGATTGCTATGGGTAAATAAAAGCCATTGATTATTATTGATATAAAAGGTTAGCATGTTCTTAGTTCTGGTATTCTTTTATGATATTTTTGTTTTGTGAATTCAGGAAATCCTTTTCTGTTATTACATATGCCTGGTTTATCCTCCCTGTTACTTTTTCCCTTGAATGATCATTTGGACTGGAATGAGAATTTTAAAAATGACACTGATGCTCCAATCAAAATAACCAATAAGAGAACACTTACAAGTTAATGTAGTGACTCTGAAGTTTTCTGTGCTAGTATATGAAAATGTCCTGCCTAAAACTGACATACCTAAGTTTCCGTGGGGCCAAGAGGATAAATATTCCCAGAGTGTTCACTTTTATCACCAAGGCCAGTTGTAATCAAAGTACTGCTATAGGTGATACTACTCATTCTTTGCTTAAATGATCTCCTGTGGCTAATCATCATTGTTCTTCCTTGGACACTCTCCTGGGCTCTGAGAAGCCGACTTGTAAACTTAATTTCAAACTTGTGTTATTTTCTTTCTTAATTACCTTTTCATTTTCACTCAAAAACATTATAAGGCAGAGATTTCCCAAAGAAGCTAGGATCTCTCATCATTGGAATACTTTGATTGAGGGAGAGGAATTTGCTAACATATATGAACCTTTTTCTGTTGGATTCTCCGCTTACACATTTGGCCTAAGTTTCGTTTTTAGTTTACCCCCCATCCTGCATTGGGAAGGTGTTCCAGAAAAAAAAATCATGTAAAAGTCTGTGAAATATGTTATAGTTTACAGCCCGTCCAAGAGTTTTCTGATTTTTTAAAAGTTTTTTAGGGAAGCAGATGTGGCTCCAGTGGTTGGGCTACCATTTACCTAATGGGAGGCCATGGGTTCAAATCCCAGGGCCTCCTGGTGAAGGCAAGCTGGCCTGCATGGTGCAGTGAGCTGGTGCAGCAAGAGGATGCAACAAAGGGAGACAAGCAGACACAGAAAAAATGCACAGCAAATGGACACAGCAAGCACAAGCAGCAAGGGGTAGATAAATAAATAAAAATAAAAAGTTGTTTACTGATGATGAATACTTGTAATCACTCAGTGGTTGTAACTTGTAATTTTCATAACACCATGAATTGTGGGTGTTGGGCATGGTCACGAGGGTATGCTGAAGTAGTAGAGAAAGAAACAGAGAGGAATTACCCTCATTTAATCATTTGGTCATATTCCTTCAGTACCTTTCTTTTTGTATGTGACCACTATATTCAAAGTGTACTTAATGTGTCTTTAGCTGTTTTTCTTTGTCCTCATTTTTTGTTGTTGTTGTTGATGGAGTAATTGGAAAAATAATAGGCAAAACCAACAGTCATTTTCATGAATATTCATGAAGGCAGGATCAACCCTCACTATTATACATTGCATGCACATTTACTAATGATTTACTAATGTACTGACTTAAGACTCTTGAAAATTTCCTTCTCAATATTTATATTTGCTGTATATAAAATAAAATAAAATACATAGAAACACATTTTAATATTTCTTTCACAATTAAAATCAGCGCACTGACAGTTTACTTTTCAGGAGTCTATGGAGCAATTGAGTCCATCACTTACAGTATTGCCAAAGAGGGTTTGTTTGCTCACTGTACACAGAAGCTAATACTAGTCACCAGGATTTCAAGAAAAATAAGAGTTTATTGCATAGTCAACCAGCAAGGAGACCAGAGGTAAGCTTCAGATCAGTCTCCTCTAAAAAAATAGGTGCTGGTACTTTATACCATCTGGGGAAGACAGGCTTAAGGGGTTGGCTAAGAATGGGTGAAATGATATGGGCCAATCCAATTTAGGAAAGATGGATGAGTGGCATGTTTAAGGATGACATAGGTCAATGCAATTTGGGAAAGGTGGGGTGTATTAGTCAGGGTTCACTAGGGAACAGAATCAACAGGAGATATCTGTCAATAGCATGAGATTTTATATGTCTCTCACATGACCATGGTGAGGTACAAGTCCAGGTTCCACAGGCAGGCTGTAAACCAGGGGCTCTGATAAAAGTTCAATGACGGTCATTGATGAGTTTCTGGGAGATGCTGGCTGTCCAAAGGCGAGCTGGGAAATACTCTCTGAATGCTGAAATCAATTCCCCTTATAAGGTGTTCAACTGATTGGATAAAGCATCACTCACTGCTGATGGCAGTCTTCCTGGCTGATGTAGATATAATCAGCTATCTATGCAGTAAACTCACTGATAACTAAAGTCCATAAATTCCCTTATATTATTAGCCCATTGCTTACTTCACCAAAAAATTGAGCACAATTACCTGGCTAAGTTGACACATTAGCCTAACCATGACAGCTTGTCAACTCAGCAACCATGCACATTACCTTAAACATACTTAGTCTCTAAGTAAAAACAATAACAGACATGCATATATATATATGTTTCCACCTAACAATGTTCAACTCTCCTGCATATAACTGGAAATGCATTAATTGCCTACAGAATAGTGTGAAAATACTTGGGAAATATTCACTCTTAAACTTGACATCCTTAAATATTATAACATGAAACTAATACAACTTGTCATATGATAATGGAAAAGGATGGGGAAGAAAGCAAAGAAATTCTTTTCTATACATATAGAATCATACTCATAATGAAACAAAGAAGAAAAATTCATGACCATTACAGTCCTCATTTCTGTAACTGGTCATGTGGTCATATTTATCACTATCTTCTTCCACTACCCATTTCATGTTCCTATTATGCTCAGCAAGCACTTCAGCTGGCTGTGGTTCTTTTCCTGGTGGGGTGATGCAAACTTTCATTCCTGAAGTTCCTGAGGCATTGATAGTCCTGCTTGGATTGGGTTGTTGCAATTTTCCATTGACTACAATGACAGGGTATGGCAGTACTAGGAGATGCCCTAGAGGATCTCCTGTATCCCAAGCAAACTCTTCTTTACCCCATTATGTACATGCAGACCTATTTCCCCTTGATAGTCAGTACTGATCCGCCTAGGCAGTACAGTAATTCCCATCTTTGTATGTTGATTCAGAGGTAAGAGTAGCCCAAAGTTGCCAGGTGACAGTCTTAAATTCCAGTTCAATGGAATCATTGTTGAGTTCCGTAGTGGCAGCACTTTTGGAACTAAAAACTGTAGACCAGCAGAGCTTAAGGTTGCAGGGACAGGAAGTAAAACTTTCCTAGTAGGTCAATAGGGGTAATAGTGAATGGTGCCACTCCCATTTCCACCCCTGATTCCTGGACCCATGAATCCTGGTTATGGGAGAAACAGCACCATAGAGTGGATGGTGATTTAGAGCATACACAGCCTCCTAGAGGTACAAGGTATTGCTAACCAGTGGGCTGTGTAACTGAATCTTCAAAAGGCCATTTCACTGTACTATCAATCCAGCTGCTTCAAGGTGATTGGGAACATGATAAGACCAGTGAATTCCATGGGCATGTGCCCATTCCCATACATTATTTGCTTTGAAGTGGGTTCCTTGTTCAGAAACAATGTTGTGTGGGATGCCATGGTGGTAGATAAGACATACAGCAAGTCCACGGATGGTAATTTTGGAAGAAGCAATATGTGCAGGAAATGCAAACCCATATCTGGAGTATGTGTCTACTCCAGTTAAAACAAATTGCTCTCCATTCCCTGGGATGGCTGTTGCCCATCATTGTCTCCTCACCAGGTTGCTTGGATGAGTCCATTGAGCTGTAGGGTAGGAGTTGCAGCTCCACCGAGACTCCAGGCACAGCTAGCACATAGGTAGGCCAGAGGATTCAGTCTCTGGAAGTACACCTAACAACTCCAGCATCACATATAGGTTTGAATAGAAGGGACTGATGGACCATGTGCAGGAAGGACTTATTTGAGTCCAACTCTGTCACTCTCAGGAGCACAGATTCCAATGAAGAGCCCACTAACTAGGCATCAATCTCTGGGGCTATCCCCACTTATATAGGACCTGGGTGTCTCCAGAGCCCTCAGGGTTCTGAGTAATATTTAGATAATCTAAGCACCTTTAAAAAATATATATATATATATATATAATAGCATTTATCTAAGCAAAGGCACATATATGCATAGGTATTTATATATCATTTTACAAATATTGGTATGTATTGTGAAAAATTTGATTTTTACCTACAATAAAAAAGGGGGGGGGAAATTGCTGCCCCTTCCATGGTGGAATTGGTCCATTGTAGTCAACCTGCCACCAGGTAGCAGGCTCTTCACCTAGAGGAATGGTGCCAAATCAGGGGCTGAGTGTGTGTCTCTCCTGCCGGCAGATTGAGCATTCAGCAGTGGCTGTAGCCAAGTCAGTCTTGGTAAAGGGAAGTCCATGTTGCCAAGCCCATGCATAACCTCCATCCCTACCTCCATGGCCACTTTGTTCATGAGCCCATTGGGCAATGACAGGAGTGGCTGGGGAAAGAGGCTGAGCATTAGTCACAGAGCCTGTCATCTTATCCCCTTGATTTTTAAAATCTTCCTCTGCTGAAGTCACCCTCTGGTGAGCATTCACATGGAACACAAATATTTTCATGTCTTTTGCCCACTCAGAAACTTCTATCCATATAGTTCTTTCCCAGAACACTTTGTCACCAATATTCCAATCATATTCCTTCCAAGTCCCTGACCATCCATCCAAAGTGTTGGCAACAGTCCATGAATCAGTGTACAAATGCACCTCTTGCCATTTCTTTTTCCAAGGAAAATGAACAATCAGGTGCACTACTTGAAGTTCTGCCCACTGGGAGGATTTCCCCTCACCATTCTACTTCAGGGCAGTCCCAGAAAAAGACTGTAGTACTGCAGCTGTCCACTTTTGGGTGGTACCTGCATATTGTGCAGAACCTTAATTAAACCAGGCCCAAGATTTCTCTTCCACAGTCAGCTGATTTTAAGGGACTCCCCAAAAGGCCAAATCTGTGAACTGGGAAAGAGAAGGTAGAAGGCAGGTGTGGTGACTATGGGCATTTGTGCAACTTACGCATGTAACTTACTTGTGCCTTCAGGGTCTGCTCCAGCCCTAACTTGTATATACCACTTCCACTTTATTATGGAGTGCTGCTGTGCATGCCCAACTTTATGGTTTGGTGGGTCAGACAATACCCAGCTCATGACAGGAAACTCAGGTCTCATAATAACTTGATGTCCCATGAGTAAGCATTCAGTCTCTCCTAAGGCCCAGTAGCAGGCCAAAAGCTCTTTCTCAAAAGAAGAGTAGTTATCTGCAGAGGATGGCAGGGCTTTGCTCCAAAATCCTACGGGTCTGCATTGTGATTCTCCTATAGGTACCTGTCAAAGCCTCCAAACAGCATCTTTATAGGCCACTGAAACTTCCAGCATCATTGGATCTGCTGGATCATATGACCCAAGTCGTACTGCGGCTTGTACAGCTGCCTGGACCTGTCACAGGGCCTCCTCTTGTTCCAGTCTCCAATCAAAACTAGCAGCTTTTCTGGTCACTTGGTAAATGGGCCAGAATAGTACACCTAAAAGAGGAATGTACTTTCTCCAAAATCCAAAAAGACCAACTAAGTGTTGTGCTTCTTTTTTGGTAATAGGAGGGGCCAGATGCAACAACTTATCCTTCACTTTAGAAAGGATATCCCAATTTAGAAGGGATATCTTGACATGCCTTATACCTAGAAATTTCACTGAGGTGGAAGACCCCTGTAAGTTTGTGGGATTTATCTCCCATTCTCTCTCACACAAATGCCTTACCAGTAAGTCTAGAATCTTTGCTACTTCTTGCTCTCTAGGTCCTATCAACATAATATCACCAATATAATGGACCAGTGTGATGTCTTGTGGGAGGGAGATATGATCAAGATCCCTGTGGACAATATTATGACACAGGGCTGGAGAGTTGATATACCCCTGAGGCAGGAAACTGAAGGTCTATGGCTGTCCTTGACAGCTGAAAGCAAACTGTTTCTGGTGGTCCTTACTAACGGCAATTGAGAAAAAAAGCATTTGCCAGATCAACAGCTGCATGCCAGGTACCAGGGGATGTGTTGATTTGCTCAAGCAATAATACCACATCTGGGACAGCAGCCGCAGTTTGAGTTGCCACCTGGTTAAGTTTATGATATTATACTGTCATCCTCCAACATTCATCTGTTTTCTACACAGGCCAAATAGGAGAGTTGAATGCGAATGTGGTGGGAATCAACACTGCTGCATCCTTCACATCCTTGATGTTGACTTTAATCTCTACAATCCCTCCAGGAATCTGGTATTGCCTTTGATTTACTATTTCACTAGGTAGGGGCAGTTTTAGTTGCTTCCACTTGACCTTTCCATCCATAATAGCTCTCACTCCACAAGCCAGGGATTCAATGTGGGGATTCTGCCAGCTACTCAGTATGTCTATTCCAATTATACATTCTGGAACTGGGAAAATAACCACAGAATGAGTCTCAGACCCACTGGACCCACTGTGAGATGGACCTGACCTAAAACTCCAATAATCACTGACCTCCATAAGCCCCTACTCAGACTGGTGGACCACAGTCACTTTTGGGTCTTCTGGAATTAATGCCACTTCTGAGCCAATGTCTAATTATCCCCAAAATGCCTGATCATTTCCTTTACCCAAATGCAGTTACTCTGGTAAAAGGCCATAAGTCTTGGGGAAATGTGGGAGGAAGATTAACAGTATAAATTTTTGGCAATTTAACAGTATCCTTCCCCAAGGGGACCTGGCCTTCTCCTCACTCAAGGGGCTCTGGGTCTGTAAACTGTCTCAAGACTAAGAATTGATTAAGGGGTCATGATTCAATGCATCTGTCATTTGAGTTAGGGTTTTGTTCACTCAACCTAGAACTCTTCTGCTCATACAGATCCAAAAGAAATTTAGCAGACTGCCCATCTATTTCACTTCTCGGTACCCCATGTTCTATTAGCCAAAGCCATAACTCTATGCGACTCAGACTATTTTGAGTGCTGCTTTGAATCTGCCTTTCATTGTGGTAGCCACGCCCACCTTGCCTTTGGAGAGTAACTGCTGTTACCTGACTTTTACCTAAACTAGATCTAATCATCCTCATAAAGTTTAAGGATTTTAATTCCATTACAGACCTACTTACAGTAATACTTGAACTACAGAGAATAGCAACCACAGAGCTCTTCAGGGAATATGGTGTTAGTCTTATAAATTTATTGCTTACAGTCCTTGTTAAAGGCATGTCAAATGGACATTCCTGGGATGGGTGGGTAGATCTCAAATGGTAAATCCATTCTAACATTCCAATCTCTCTAAGACTTTGAATTCCCTCTTCTACTGTAAACTAGGGCAAATCAGACATATCAACCTCAGACATGTTAGGACATCTTTTGGTCCATGTTTTGGTCAGCCACCCAAATAGTTAGAGCCTTTTCTAACCCCTCAAGCTACAGCATTGAATTCAGAGTTTCTACTTAGTGTGCCCATATCAATAAATTCTGCCTGATTCATATTTATATTACTTTCACCATTATCCATACCCTTTGTATCCATTACCACACATATTCCCCTGATTTCTGTCTCTATAAATTGGAAAACTAATGTGCTTCTTATAACCTTGGAAGTAGGGGAATCCAGTGATGATATTATGTCTATCTCTATTGCCAATTCCTGCCATGGACTCTTAGTGGACTCTTCATTATTGGAAAGGGAGTCATTAGTACCTTTAAGTCCCATTAGATTAGAGAGCCAATTGAAAAACTCCAAGAACCACTTCAGACATTCCATGTTTAAGACTGTGTTCCTCAAGAATGATTCCCAGTACCAAGTTGTATTAGTCATGATTCTCTAGGGAAACAGAATCAACAGGAGATATCTGTCAATAATATGAAATTTTATGAGTCTCTCACACGACCATGGGGGTGCACAAGTCCTGGTTCCACATGCAGGCTGCAAACCAGGAGCTCCAATGAAAGTCCAAGGAAAGGTCCTTGATGAGTTTCCAAGAGATTCTGGCTGTCCAAAGGTGAGGTGGGAAATTCACTCTGAATGCTGAAATCATTTCCCTTTATAAGGCATTCAACTGATTCGATAAAATATCACTCATTGGTGACAGCAATCTTCCTGGCTGATGTAGATGTAATCAGCTATCTATGCAGTATACTCACTAGTAACTAAAGTCCATAAATTTCCTTATACTACAATTAGCCCAGTGCTTGCTTGACAAAACAACTGGGCACAAATACCTGTCTGAGCTGACACATTAGCCTAGCCATCACTTGGGGTTAAAACACACATGCTTAGTTGCAAGTTATGCCTGTTCTTAAAATGGACCTAGAATGCTCAGTGACTAGAACTCTTCAGAACTGGATTTAGCAAATATTCCAAGAAGAAACAACAACTTATCTCATGAGGCAGCAAGCCTCCTATGAATAAACATGAGGAGGTGGTTATTTGAACAAAAATGAAATAGAAACTTCTATAAACATCTATAACCAGTAAACAAGGGGCTACTCTGAAAGGTGGTTAGTAAGTTATGGTTTAAAGGGGGTGGGCAATTGGTGGTTTCAGTTACACATCTGCTTAGTGGTAAAGCTAACTACTGAACTCACCAGGCTAAAAAACCCTATGGTTTAAAGATCAAATGGAACAGCTGTTTCATGGCTGTATAGCTACATTCTTGGTTTTGTTTGGTTTATTTCCAAACTTGGTCAAATAGGCACAATTTTAGTCATTTCTTCCTTTAGAAAAAGCTTGGGGTAGGGTGTGAGTAACCAATGAGAATATAACAAATGCTGAAAGAAAGTACTTACTAGAAATGTTATGTACAGATTGAGAAAAGTAGGTTAACAAAACATTTAATAATTTGTTTCCCTGGTACCATGATTACATTCTAATAGTACTTTTAGAGATAAACTCAGAAAAGGGAAAAATATGAGTCAGGTAAGGCTTTTTCTAAATTATGTCAGGGAGATAAATGAAGCAGAGGTCATAAAGTGAATACTTTCTCTAACCAAAGAGCCAGATGAATAAATTGTCTTATTTTCCCATACTAGAGACAAACTGGAAATGACGCATGAAACCATTTCAACTCATGGTATTTTCTTTTCTTTTTTCATATAATAAGCTATATTTTTAAAGAGGTTTTAGATGACAGAAAATTACATCAAAAGAATAAGGGATTCCTATATAATCTCCCACCATCCCATCTTCCCCTATTAATAGCCTTTTAAAGAAGGATGGTATATTTGTTAAAATTGATGAATAAATATTGAAGCATTACTACTAACCAAGGTTGAAAGTTAAAATTGTGGTTTACATTTAGTTCCAATGCAATAAAATTTCCCTATGTTCTACCTATTATTCCCTCACCTTCCCCTCATACCCTCTTGTAACCACTATCTTTATATCAATGTTACATGTTCTTCTATTACTACAATATTAGTTAAGTTTACATTGTCCTTGGTTGCATTCCCCCCATATGTTTGTTTGTTCCTCAATTTTGAGGAGTTTGTTATGGTGATGCTCTACTACTGATTGAGAGGGGGTTTAGATCTATGGGGCAGATGGAAGGAGCTGTTTCACTTGCAGTTGTAGATACTCTCTGTTTTGGGGGATGGGAGTTGTTATCATCATTTTTTTGTTAATTGTCCTGGCTGAGTCTGATGAACTGGAGAGTAGAAGTTGGCTGCAACTCTGCTGGCACTCAGGGTTCACCTGACATATGAATAGAGTGAAGATGTAAGCCTTGGAGACATATATTTAATGGATCTAGTGCTAATTATAGGCTAAAATAAAAGGGGATGAAGAATAATGTGAAAGGAACTCACAAATGAATCTAACTCTGTTACATTGGGGATATAGGTTGCCATATATTCCAACGTAAGGCCCACAAACAAGGTGCTGATTTCATGGTGTTGTCTGCCTTTCCTATAGTGTCTAGACATCTCTAGACCCTTCAGGATCACCCCATCAGTGAGATCATGCAATATTAGTGACAGGCTTCTTCACTAAAGCTAACATCTTCAAGATTCATCTATGTTTTCATATGTGTCAATACTTCATTCCTTCTTAGAGCTGAGTAATATTACACTGTGTGCATATACCAGATTTTGATTACCTGTTCATCCATTGATGGATACTTGGGTTGCTCCCAACTTTTCACAATTATTCAATGCCACTATAAACATTGGTGTGCATATATGTGTTCATGTCCCTGCTTTCACTTCTGGATATATACTCAGCAGTGGGATTGCTGGATCATATGGCAATTCTATAGTTAGCTTCCTGATGAACTGTCAAGCTATCCTTCACAGTGGCAGCACCATTTTACATTTGCACCAGAAGTGGATGAGTGTTCCTATTCCCCCACATCCTCTCCAGCACTTGTAGTTTCTTTTGTTTTTTTTTTTAATAGAAGTCAGTCTAATAGATATAAGACAATATTTCATTGTCGTTTTGGTTTGCATTTTCCTAAGAGCTAGTAATGATGAGCACTTTCCCATGTGTTTTTTAGTCATACGTATTTCTTCTTGGGAATAGTGACTATTCAAATCTCTTGCACATTTTTTAAATGAGTTGTTTGTCTTTTTATTTTTGAGCTGTAGGATTTCCTTACATATGATGGATATTAGACCCTTATTGGATAAGTGGTTCCCAAATATATTCTCCCATTGTGTAGATTGCCTTTTCACTTTCTTGACAAACTCCTTTGAAGCAAAAAGTTTATTTTTTATGTAATTTTAAGAGAATATTTTGACCATGCTCACATGCCTGCACCATCATCTCCCCCATCCCTGCCAAACCACCCCCATCCACTTTGATTGATTTTTTTATGTTGAAAAATATTTGCATATCTGGGATAAAACACACTTGATCATCGTGTATAATTCATTTGATGTTTTGTTGGATACAATTAGCAGGTTTGCTTTTGAGGATTTTTGCATCTAAATTCATTAGAGGGATTCATCTGTAGTTTTCTTTTCCTCTGGCATCTTTATGTGACATTAGTATAAGGATGATGTTGGTATCATAGATTGAGTTATGTAATATTCTCTCCACTTCCATATTTGGAAGAGTTTAAGCAGGATTGGTGTTAGTTCTTTCCTGAACAATTGGTAGAATTTAACTGTGAAGCCATCCTGTTCTGGGCTTTTCTTCATTGGGAGGTTTTTGAATCTAATTCAACCTCACTATTTGTGTTTGGTCTGTTGAGTTCTTCTATTTCTTTTTTCATCAATATCAATTGTCCAGGGACGCGGGTGTGGCTCAATGGATAGAGCTCCCGTGTACCATATGGGAGGCCCCGGGTTTGCTTCCCAGGGCCTCCTTGTGAGGGCAGGCTGGCCGGCCTGCGCAGCGCTGTAGGCTGATGCAGCAAGACCTCACAGCAGGAAGCGGGTGTGGCTCAATCGATAGAGCCCCTGTTTACTATGCGGGAGGCCCTGGGTTCGCTTCCAGGGGCCTCCTTGTGAGAGCAGGCTGGCTGCGCGATGCGGTGGGCTGATGCAGCAGGACCTCACAGCAAGGGGGATATAAGCAGACTCGGAAGAAACACACAGCGAATGGACACAGTAAAACACAAGCAGCAAGGGGGTGATAAATAAATAAATAAATACATCTTTAAAAAAATATATCAATTGTCTGTGTCTTCCTAGAAATTTGCCCATTTCATCAATGTTATCCATCTTGTTGACATACAATTTTTCAAAGTATCCTTTTATGATACATTTTATTTCTGTTGATCATATCAGTGGTTATATTTCCACTCTCAATTTTTATTTTATTCATATGCATCTTTGCTCTTTTTTATTTGTTATTCTAGCTAAGGTTTTATTTTATTAATCTCCTCCAAGTACTAGATTTTGGTGCGGTTTTTTTTCTAGTTTTTTTTGTTGTTGTTGTTATTGTTGTTCTCAATTTCATTTAGCTCTGCTCTAATCTTTATTACTTCCTTCTTTCTGCTTGATTTGGTATTAGTTTGTTGTTTTTATAATAATTCCTCTAGGTGTGTCATTAGGTCTTTGATTTTAGTGATTTCTTTTTAAATATAGGCATTTAAGGCTATAAATTTCCCTCCCAGCACTTTTTTAGCTGCATCCCATAAGTTTTGATGTATTGTGTTCTCATTTTCATTCAATCCCAGGTAGTTATCAATATCTTTTGCAAATTTTTCCTTTAGCCACTGACTGTTTAAGAGTATGTTGTTTAACTTCCATATATTTCTGCCTTTTTTGTTTCTCTGACTATTTTAATTTCAAACTTCATTCTGTTGTGCTCAGAGACATTACTTGGCATAATTTCAGTCTTTCTGAATCTGTTAAGAGTTGTTCTTTGCCTATCCTGGAGAATGCTCCATGTGCACTTGAGTGTATATCCTGCTGTATTTGGGTATAATTTTCTTTATATGTCTATTAGGTCTAGTTCTTTCAATGTATTATTCAAGGTCTCTGTTTCTTTATTAACTCTCTGTCCATATGTTCTGCCTAATAGTGATAATGGTGGATTAAAGCCACCACTCTGATTATAGAGACATCTATTTCTCACACTGGTTTTGTCCTTGTTTGCCTTATGTATTTTAGGGCCACCTGGTTAGGTGCATACATATTTATGATTGTTCTTTCTTCTTGGTTGAATACTCCTTTTATTAATACATAGTGCCTTTGTCTGTTGCAACAGTTTTGCATTTAAAATATTTTGTCTGATATTACTATAGATACTCCACCCTTTTTTGGTTATTGCTTGGGTGTTAATTCATTTTCCAACTTTTCACTTTCAACCTTTT
>JAQZBX010024751.1:0-29967 GCA_029593785.1 Cabassous unicinctus
AAAAAAAAAAAAAAAGATCTTACAGATGTTTTCCTACATTTTCTTCTAGGAATTTTATGGTTGTCGCTTTTATATTTAGGTCCTTGATCCATTTTGAGTTATTTTTTGTATAAGGTGTGAGATAGGGGTCTTCTTTCTTTCTTTTGGATATGTCTATCCAGTTCTCCCAGCACCATTTGTTGAATAAACTATTCTGGCCCAGCTGGGAGGGCTTGACCGCCTTGTCAAAAATCACTTGATGGTAGATGTGAGGGTCTAAATCTGAATTCTTGATTCAGTCTTTCACCATCAAGTATTATCTAGCTGTAGGTTTTTCATATTTGCACTTTACCATATTGAGAAAGCTTCCTTCTATTCCTATCTTTTGGAGTGTTTTTTTAAATCAAGAAAGGATGCTGTATTTTGTCATGCCTTCTCTGCATCAATTGAGAGGATCATGTGATTTTTCTTCTTCAATTTATCAATATGGTTTATTACACGAATTGATTTTCCTGTGTTGAACCACCCTTGCTACCTGGGATAAAATTCACTTGATTGTGGTGTATAATTCTTTTAATGTGCTTTTAAATTTTGTTTGCAAACATTTTTTTTGAGGATTTTTGCATCTATATTCATTAGAGATATTGATCTATAATTTTCTTTTTTTGTATTGTCTTTATCTGGTTTTGGTATTAGGGTGATGTCGACTTCACAGAATGAAATCTATTTTGTCAGATATTAGTATTGCTACTCCAGCTCTTTTTTGGTTACTATTTGCATGGAATAACTTTTTCCAACCTTTCACTTTTAACCTGGTTGTATCCTTACATCTGAGGTGGGTCTCTTGTAGACAACATATAGATGGCTCATATTTTTTTAAAATCCATTCCATCATTCTGTGTCTTTTGATTGGGGAGTTCAATCCATTGACATTTAGTGTTATTACTCTAAAGGCATTACTTACTTCATCCATTTTGTCCTTCAACTCTCTGTTGTCATATCATTCTATTGTCTGTCTTCTTATCCTTTAGTTTACCCTTCTTAATAATCTTTATTTCTAAACTCTTCTTCAAATCTCTCATCCTTGTTTTTTCTGTTCAGGCTGCAGCACTTCCTTTAGTATCTCTTGTAATTCTAGTCTTTTGGAAACATATTATATCAGTTTTTGTTTGTCTGTGAAGACTTCGAACTCACCCTCATTTTTGAAGGACAACTTTGCCAGATACAGAATTCTTGGCTGCTGGCAGTTTTTCTCTTTCAGTACCTTAAATACACACTTCTTTCTTGCCTCCATGGTTTCTGATGAGAGATTGGCACTTAATCTTATTGAGTTTCCTTTGTATGTAATGCTTTGCTTTTCTCTTGCTGCTTTCAGAATTCTCTGTTTATCTTTGATATTTGTCATTCTGAATAGTAGGTGTCTTGGAGTAGGTCTATTCAGATTTATTCTGTTTGGGGTGCTTTTTCCTTCTTGGATATTGATATTTATGTGCTTCATAAAGGTTGGGAAGTTTTCAGTCATTATTTCCTCTAATATTCTTTCTGCCCCTTTTCCATTCTCTTTTCCTTCTGGGACACCAATAATGAGAATGCTTGTGAATTTTGCATTGTCATTCAATTCCCTGTTCCATTCTTTCCATTCTCTTCTCTTTCTATTCCCCTGTGTTTTACAGTTCAGATGTTGTGTGTTCAAGATCACTAATCTGTCTTCAAGCCATTCAAATATACTCTTATGTGCCTCTAATGTATTTTTAATCTCATCCATCATGTCTTTCATTCCCATAGGTCCTTTATTTTTCTTTGCAGGCTTTCAAATTGTTATTTATGCTCAGACATTGTCTTCTTAATATCTTTTATTTCTTTAGTCATATTTTCTTTAAATTTGTTGAAGTGATTTAGGAGAGTTGTGTAATTTTCACTGATTAATTATCTTAAATCCTCTCTCTCTTCAGGATATTTGGTTTGTTCTTTTGGCTGGACCATCTTTTCCTGTTTCCTAGTAAGACTTGTAATTTTTTCCTGATGTCTCGGCATCTGAATATGTTGGGGAATTTACTCCAATGGCTAATTTCTTTCTCTTGCCTACTGTTTTTTTTTTTTTTTTTTTTTTTTTTTTTTTTTTTTTCTTTTCACATCTCTTCTTTGATATTTGGTTCAACATATTCTCAGTCTTCAAAATTTCCCTGCTTAAGTTTTCAAAATCAGACCAACTGCTCACTAGTGGGGTGCAGATTTTCTCCCAGGGGTTGCATGCAGACAGTGCAGTTTTTGTCCATGCAATCCATGCAATATCCAGATGGCCAGCAGATGGCGTTTGTCAGCACACCATTTCCTGTAGGTGTTTCAGTCTCGACTTTCCTGTGTTCCCGTGTTGAATCTCCAGATCAGTGATTCAAAATGGGCTCTGCTGCCAAATTCACTGAAGAAAAGCACCCTGACCGCCCCTCCTTTTCCCTTGAAACAGCTGACACAGAAGAAGATGTCTGTTCCCCTCTTAGTTGGTTGCAGGAAGCCAGATGATTTACCCCAGCTTACTATCTTGGGGGTGAAGGAGGGGAGCCCTGCCCAGCTGCCATGGGGGCTTGGTAACTAACGTTTGTGATTTTGGCTTCTTTATCTCTCTGTCCATCAACTTTCTGGGAGTTGTGTAGCACTGTCCTGGTCTGCTGATCCCCAAAGCAGGTCCCTTGGACAGCTTTTGGCTCTTTATCCATTGTTTTTGTGAGAGCATTCAGCTCTGCCTATTTGTCCATTGCCACTTCCCACAATCCAAATTAATTTTTATAATTTTGTAAACCAAAATATTCAATACAATAGTACTGACATTTATAATTATCCAAAAGATTAATTTTAACAGAGATCTTTATATCTTTATACCATTTTTAACCACTGTCCAGTGTTCTTTCCATTCAGTCTGAAGAACTCCCTTTTAGTATTGCTAATAGGGCAGATCCAGTGGTGATAAACTCCCTCGTCTTTTTTTGATCTGGGAATGTCTTAATCTGTTCCTTATTTTTTGAAAGAAAGTCTTTCTGGATATAAAATTTGTGGCTGGCAATTGTTTTCTCTCAGCACTTTAAGCATTACAACCCATTGCCTTCCTGCCTCCATGGTTTCTGATGAGAAATTGGCACTCAATCTAATTGAGCTGCCCTTATGCATAACACATTGCTTTTCTCTTGAAGCTTTCAAAATTATTTCCTTGTCCTTTGCATTCAATAGTGTGATCAACATATAATGGGGTATATTTTTCATGTATATCATGTTTGGTGCTCTCTGGACTTCTTGAATTTGCATATTCACATCTTTTGCTAAGTTGGGAAGTTTTCTGTCATTATTCCTTTGAATATTCCTTCTGCCTCTTTCTCTCTTTCTTCTCTTTCTGGGACTCCTACAATGCATATATTGGTATATTTGATGGTGTCACACAGGTTTCTCAGGCTCTGTTCATTTTTCTTCATTCTTTCTTCTTTTTGCTCCTCAGACTGGATGATTCCAATCATTTTATGATCAAGTCCTCTGATTCTTTCTTTTGCCACCTCCAATCTGCTATTGAATCCTTCTAGGGAGTTTTAAATATCTGTTACTCTGGACTTTAGGTTTGTTTGGTTCTGTCTCATTATTTCCATCTCTGTATTGATAGTCTCTTTGTTCGTCTCTTATTTCCTCATTTCCTTTAGTTCTTTGTCCATATTTTCCTTTAACTCTTTGAGCATATTTAGACCTATTTTTAAAATGTCTTTGTCTGATATGTCTCAGGTCTGGTACTCTTCATTGATGTTTTCTAATGCTTTAATCTTCTCTTTTGCCTGGGCCATTGCTTCTTGTTTCCTTGTATGTTTTGTAATCTTTTGTTGAAAACTGGGCACTTTATTATTTTAAAGTGTTAGTACTGGAATTTAGGCTCTGAGCTGTCTGTTCTTTATGTTTCTATCCAATTAATGTTATGACAGCCTTCCTTGAATGTCAGGTTCTAAAAAATTAAAAAAATTAAAAAAAAATAAAAGAAGAAGAAGAAGGAAAAAACCCATATTTCCCGGTCTTTGTAGATTGACCTGTGCAAGTAGGCTCCTTCAGGACTTATGCATGCAATGAGGGTTTTTTTTGTTTGTTTGTTTGTTTTGTTTTTGCCTTCAGGAGCATATTTATTGTGTTTGAGATGATACATCAGTTGCTGTCTGAGCTACAAAGGGTAAAAGGAAATCCTCTCATTACAAACTGACAAAGGTAAAAGGTAAAACATTTTTCACAACAGCATGTACCACATACTCAGAAGTAGATCTGGGTTTAATACAAATGACATAATTCCTAGTTATCTATGGCTGCTTTTATAACTTCATACAGATAATGAAGTAGGCTAAAATGAACTATAATATTTGGTAGACTTCAGGACCAGTGTCCTTAGTATATCACAAAATACATTTTGATATCCCAAAGAAGCAAGACTTGCAAGTAGGTGTTTTAAACATAACTAATCTACAGCTACAAAATTCTACTCTTGATAGCATTTACCTTTTGGGAAATCTCCCAGTCTCCAAAGGGTAAAAGCAGAGAGTAGAATCAGTATAACATATACACAGAAGTCCGTATTGTAAAGGCTATAAAGATTTACAGCACAGTGAGAAGATGCCTTTTGCTCCTTCACACTGTGTAGAAATTATGTGAATTATGTTGCATATCTCTTGGTCCACTGTCTGGCTATCCTGTCATGTTCTACTCTGTTGGTCAAATACTGAGTGGCTATGTTTCCAACCAGAGGATCCACAGGGTTGCAATCTGTCAAAAGGGAACAAATAGGCAGCAAGACCTTTGAGCTAGTCAAAGTGGGACTCCAGTTGTCTTTAAGAATGTCCAGACAGATAACTCCCTGACTGTTGATGTTGCAGTGATAGATTTTTGGTATGAAAAGTAGCCTTTGGTGGCTTAAATGGATAATCTGATGAAAATATGATATCCAGAAAAAGCATACCACCTTCATATACAGAACCTTGTGGACCAAGTATAGTTGATCTCCATTCATAGATGTTATCTCCTTTAGGCCCAACACTGCAGTTAGGAGGAGAGTCAAGGGTTATTTCAGTTAGCTCCTTCTGAATTCTTTTAGCACTAGTGGATAACTTAGCAGTGGTTTTGCTAGAGAGTTTGGTGTTTTTCTTCTGCTGGGTGGCAGAAGGTTTTCTTCTTGTTCTTCAGGCTCTGGAGCGGCTGGATCTCGCTGGTCCGCATCTGAACTACCACTGTTGGTGCTGGGACTCTCACCTTTGGACCTTTGCCTAACACTGGACATCTTGGTGAAGATATTTCTTGGAAAACTTGGCCACTTGCCTGGCCCACTTTTGTGCCGCTATGGTGTGGAGGAAGGAGAGAGACATACAATGAGTTTAGAAAATACCTCCAGACCAAAGCATAGTGGCCTCCCTGATTCTTTTTGTGTAGGCATTTTGTCCTGGGAATACTTGTGTGACTCTAGGAATTCCTGCATTTATATGGATATAAATGACCCCTCTTCCCAAGGAAAGAGTTTCCATAGCTCCTGGTCATTGCACAGTATGCCCTACTACCAAAAGTCCCTTACCCCAGGCAGCATGACTAGATTGTTCTCCCACAGTCTTCTGAGGAGAATTCTAAGAGCTGTCTTCTACAAGCAGGTCAACTTCTGGGACAGTGAGACCTTCGAGCCCCCACTAGATAGATTGGGTCAGACTATACAGTCATACCTTGTTACTCTTTGAATTTGGTACTCGATGCATTTTGATGTGAAAATTTTGTCCTGGTACTCATCGTTTGTTTGGTACTCAATGCACAGGCTAGAACCTGTCATGTCAGTTGCCTTGTGACTCACTACCCTTTCCAGCTGAAACAAAGGGTCATGTGTTAGTCACGTGGTAGCTCTTGCCCTGTGCATATCCCATTGCAGTCTTATCTTAGCTACTGTGGTTATTTGGTGTATTTCTGTGTTTTTTTTTCATCATCACAGGTCCTAAGAAAATGAGTAGTGATAGTACTGAGCAGAAAAGAAAATTACTTTGTACCACCCTTGAGGAAAAAAAAGAAAAAGAAAAAGAAAAAAAAGTAATAATATGTAAATATGAGAGTGGTATTCACATTACTGATCTTGCTAGGAAATATGGTATGCCTAAACAACAGACTCCACTATCTTGAAGAATAAAGAAGCAATAAAAAAGCCTGATGTTGTGAAAGGAGTTAAAGCAGTAACAAAGTAGCATCCCCAAACACTCAAGGAAGTTGAAAAGCTGCTATTAATTTGGGTAAATGAGAAGCAGTTAGTGGGCGACAGTGTTTCAGAAGCCATGAAATGTGAAAAAGAGAAAATGTTGAGTGCCAATCTTTTGAAAAACAAACCAGAATCAAGTGATGGGAGTGTTAATGTTTTTAAGGCTAGCCACGGCTGGTTTGAGGACCGGCATGAATTCGGCATGGAAGAATTTGTGGCCAGAAGCTGTGACTCAGAGAGACTTCGAAGGATCTGAGGCAGATCCCAAGCCTGCAGGTACAGAGGGAGAGTTGTGCAGGATATTGTATCTTTGGGCCAATCCATAGGTCTGGAGGTTGATGCTGCTGATGTTTAGGAGTTAGTGGAGAAACATCGTGAAGAGCTCAGCACTGAGGAGCTGCAGGAACTATAGAAGGAGCAGCAACAAGAGGTGGCTGATTAGACTTCTTCAGGTGAGGAGGAGATAAGGGAGGATGTCCCCAGTTCCTTGATAAAAGAAATGTGTGCAAAATGGGCAAAAGTTCAAAACTTTGTGGAAAAGTACCATCTGGACAAAGCTCTGACAAGCAGAAATGTGAATTTATTGAATGGCCAAACAATTTCACAGTTTCAATGAATTCTGAAAAGAAGGCAGAAGCAGTACTCATTGGATAAGCTTTTAATGAAGGTGACAAAGAGTGTGTCAGAGCCTGTGGTGCAAGTTGGAAAAAGGCAGAAAAGAGAAAGAACACCTGAAGTGCAAGTGCCCGACGTTCTACTGGAGGGCACTCTCCTTCCAAGCAACACTCCATGTAGCCTCTCCTCCTCCCCGCTCTCCTCCCACCATCCCATTAGGCCATGGACTCTTCTCAGTACAGGTAAAGTGAGGTTTTATTTTAGTTACTCTAAGTATTTATTAATTTTTAGGTTTATTTCTCATGTAAAGTAATGATATAAAACCCTAGATTTTTACATATTGCCTTAAAAACGTGCATTGTCTTTGATTTGGGAATGCATTAAATTTATTTACATTATTCCTTATGGGAAAAATTTGTTTGATAATCCTTGTTTTTGGTACTTGTCTCACCTCCCAGAACCAATTAACGATGGGTACTGAGGTACCACTGTATAAGCTTCTAGTATATGCATAAGGGTTACTCTTCTCACTCTATTAGTGGGACCAGTGATTCACTCAGATAGTGCACGGCCTGCTTCCACACGGTACTGGTGAGTGCTGGGGGAGGGGCCAGCCGTGTGCCATGAAATCCTACTGCTTTTAAATTGCCCTTTTTTTTTTTGATGCAGTATTCACTCTTTTACTGCAGTCCTTTACCTGTTTCTGGGGCTTTGAGAAGGATGTTTTGGCCAGTTCTTTCTGGTTGTTTAAATATTCTGTGGGGCAACAAAGCCCTGAAGCCTCTCACTCTGCCATTTTCTTGTTGCACATTTCAACAGGATCCTTTTATTCATTACCTCATTTAATTTTCAAAATGAATAAAGAAGTGTGCCAATCATCACCGTATTGGAGTTGAGGAAACTGAGATCGAGAGAAGTTGCAAATCTTTCCTACTTCAGCATGTAAAATGAAGTCTTAGAATTCATAGACTCAGGTCTGTGAGATGCCAAAACCTGTACTCTTTCTACTACACCGTTATGCCTTCTTTGTAATTGGACAAGATCTCGAGTGCTGGGTGGGCTTGAGATTTATGTAACTAGAATTAAAGGTATTGTTTGATATGCCCTTTGATAACTTGAAAATGTCAAAGAAAAAATGTTTTATCTTTGACATTGGAGACATAGGCACATATTATCTGGAGACACTCAGTCATTTCAGTGTACACCTCAAACTAATTTAATCTTAGGTGAGTTCCCTTTATAAATTAAAGCTGATGCATAGAGTTAAAATTTGAGCAGGGCTGAGATAAACAAATATCATGATCAGTTATCATGTGCAGTTTCTATAAAGAGATGAAATTTCTTAGTTTTGATCCAGAGTTTTGACAAGCAATGAACATTCAAAGGAAAAGAACCTTAAATTTCCTCATCCCAATCTATTTCTTTGGGGTGAGGTATATTGTGGTGCCAAGAGTGAGAGTAGAAGGACTGAGCATGAATCAGTTTTTAAACACTCTGGGCACAACATCCTATCTTCTTTGTAGTATTGGATCAATGGGACAGTGATTTCCAGGGAACATGTATATAAATCGTTTCTGAACCTTATTTCTTTCCTCATTTCTGTGTAGGCCAGATACACATGATTTTAATAAATTTAAAAGTATTAGTTGCAAAATGTCAAGTTTCTTTTGGGGAACAACCCCCACCCCCAAACCTGGTTCTCAACCAGCATAATCCTCACTATGACCAGACTGAGTGGTTATGGCTGTGATTTAAAATAGTCCAATATGAGTGAATCCCAGGACTTTTATTTGAAATGATAGGAGTGAAATTCTTCTGATACTGAGAAAAGAAGAAGCTTAGAACTGCTGCAACCATAAAGGGGAGAGCCTAGAATTGTTCGTGGGGGAAGGGGGCATAGGGTGGAGCCCTAGGATGAAGACAAATCTGCTGAAGGAGAACAAAATGGTAGGTTCTGGAGGTAGATGTCTTCTGAGTTCTAGATCAAGCTGGTTCCTGAAGTCAAATGTCGGTCATTACCAGTTGACTGTTTTGTCTAGTTGTTTGTTTAAAGCCTTTGTATTTATATGTTTGTGTGTTTGTTTGCTTGTTTTTTATTATTTGCCCCTAAATGATTCTTAAATAGGCCCACAATTCAGCCATGACTCAAGGATGAAAAATGGGGCGAGTGAGAAAAAAATTATAAAAACCACCATAGGATGCCTGGCAATGGTTACACACTGCTGTAGAAACAGGTTAGCCTTTTCTAGAACATTGTAATACCTATATGTACTTTGTGCACTATCTCTACTTGCCCATGGAGGAAGAAAAAGGGAATGGTAAAAATTAAAGAACCAACTCACTAAGGACTCAACAAGCACTGTTATGAAGATCCCTATAGTTGGAAAGAGAGAGAAAGAAAGAGAGAGAGAGAAGAGGAAGGAGTAAGGGTGAGAAGGTAGGAGGGGAAAGCAGAAAAGCAGAAGCAGCTATCAATAGCCAAAGATTATTGCTGTGCAGTTGGCTAGGCCCAGAAAAGATTAGCAAGCAATTATAGTCATTGGCTTGAGACTAGGAAAGCAACAGCAAATCCTGTTACAGAGGAAGTGAATCTGGTTTTATGTGGAAAACACACACATAGGAATCCTGGGTAGAAGTTACCATAAGCTAGAGCCAAAGCTGCTAAGGCATAAATGTTCCCAGGTTGTACATGTCACCATATCTGAGATAATTAAAAATATTTGGAAAGGAAAATCCTGAAAAGGGAAAAATTTTTTTATTAAGGTGGGTTTGGGTATTTATCATTGAGGGAGCCTGGGATAGTGCAGTTCTGGGCATAATCACTCAGGTTCACCAGGCATACTCTGTGGCTGATTATTTTCATACATCAGTACACTCAGTCTCCAGAGAAGAAAGATAGTGTATCCTCCACATTGAAAATGTCAGCATGAGTTAGTGCCAAGAACATTCTTTGAAGATTTAAATTTTTAAGTCCATCAAGGGATTGGATATTGAGTGGAGCCCACTGCTGTTGCTTGCTGTGGTGGCCTTAGACTGCCATCAGGAAACTTGAATTTTATGTTTGGCTCTGACTTAACTAGCCAGTCATCTGGACTCCCTGGATCTTCCTTTGCCATTTACTTGTTAAAGATACTTGGACAAATTACTAAACCTCTTTGGTTTTTTTTTTTTCTTTCTGCAAAATGTGACCAATAACAAATATACCATAAAGCTGTTATGAGGATTGAATGCAATAACATATGTAAATCCCATAGAGCAGTGCCTGAGACACAAGAAAAAAAGTTTCAATGAGTCTACACATTGAAAAAGAGGATTTTTGGGTAGGGGAAACCTACGTGAGCACTGCTTATTACTAGACTTCTGAGGAATGAAGAATTAAAAATCCAATAATCTTCACCTCCCCAATGACCCCACAATGACAAACCCAGTGCCATTACTAGATGAGTTTTCAGTTGGACAGTCTTTCTAAAATGGGTGTAGCAGTTTGTATTCACAACTCCCAGCACCAGGCAGAGCATTGAGAGGTTGCAGCATCAGTGGAAAATGTATGACTATAGAAACGACCCATTTTATGATATATGATTTAGATCCATTGGTGTCCCTTGTATAGATGGTGGTGTCTTCGATGTCTTTTCTCTACCTGAGTGATGGTGTCAGGTATCTGGGGATAAAACAATGCCAGTGATATAATCATTACGTTTAAAAAGAGCTTGGAGTTGAGTGCAGCATAATATATGGATCTACTGGGTGAGAAACTTCAGATTTTAATAATAGCACCCTTTTGTTCCTATTATGAATTAGATAACACTCAGCTGTGTCCTGATGATGAGAAAGTTCTCAGATGGAAACACAAATTAAAGGCAATATAAACAAGTAGCAAAAACATCAATTAACAGAAAGATACTAAAAAAGTACTCCTTTCATAAGACTTACCAAATGAAACATTTTTTAAATCTCAACCAATTAAAAAATTTTAAGACTTGAGGACAATAGTCAGTTTCAAGAAAATTGATACTAATTAAACAAGAACAAACTGTTCTTTCTATAAATCTTCTTGAGCAGGGAAAGGCCAAGTTTCCCCCTTGTCACAAGACTTACTGACAGCATATTAAGACTTACTATAGAAGATGACTTCACTGGTTTTCTGGGCATCCACACAGAGACAGTGATAAAGGGCTTTTGTTTGTACTGAATTTGGTGGTGAGATGAGAATTTGCATTGAACAAAAATTTTGTACTGAACTTAGTGACAATAAGTTGCATATTTAGACACTTCGGATGAAGGCATTGTAGTGTCAATGCTAAGAGGCTGGTCTTCCAGATGCTCTTTGAAAGCGTTAAAATTTTCTTGTGCCAGTCTAAAATTTGTTCTATGACAAATAAGCAATACAGACAAACCAACTGCTGTCTTTTGATATTATATCAATCCTTTTACTTGAAAGGATACATTCATTCACATAGCAAATATTCTCATCTATGATCTGTTCCTTGCCTGTGTAACTACATATCTCTTAATTCTCTGCCTTATGATTTACAGTCTAGAAATTCAGAGCTATTCTTAGCTCCTCACAATACTTTCTAAATGTTTTGCTTTTGTTCATATTATCCCCTCTGTCTGGCATGTCCTTTTCTACTCTAATCTACTCCACTCAGACCCTTTTGCTGGTTAACACCAATATATGCTCTTGTTCTCAGGTCAAGCCCTTCTGTTGCCCACATCTGAGTTAGGCACTATGCCCTTGTGCACATTTAATACAGTGCACTTATCTAATAATTATTATCTAATAATTTTATAATTATTTATTTATGCATCTGTTTTCCCCATAGATAGCAAATTCCTTGTGAGAAGAGCTGTTTTTTTTTCAAATCTATATCCCCTGAGCCCAGCAGAGTGCTTAGGATATCAATTTAGTTATTCTTCTTTTCTTTTTTACAATCTCTCCAAAAACTTCTTAGGAAAAAAACTCATCTCTCTTTGCTTCATTCTGACAGAACTCTTTGAACTTGATAATTGTCAAGTTGTGTCTGATGAATTTATTTTGTGCTACTTCTTGGGATTAAAGGCTTTGAAGTTCCAGATAAGAAATGAGAGACTAAGTAAAAGTAAAATATAAACAGGTGAAAAGACCTACTATTTTCACAGATTCATATTATGCGAATCCAAGATATTTGTTTTACTCTGGAATGCCAGAACTTACTAACACTCCCCATGCAATCACATTTCTATTTATCAAATACCATGTGAAATACTTCTAGCATTATTATCTATGTGACTCATGAACTAGGAAAAAAGATCAAGGTCCATTGTTTGAATGAAATAGTTTTCTTTACTTATGTGCCTGAGAAAATTCAAAGAATGAAAAATTCAGAGATTTTTTTCCCAATCTTGATGTCTCTGGACTTATCCAAAAGTCAGGGCAAAATCAGGACCATGTACTTAGACGATAAGTAGCTCTAAATTGCCATATTTGTTAGCATTCTCTAATTCATTGCCACATTCCTAAATTACTTAGTAACTGGTTTTTATCAAATTTATTTTAAACATGAACCCCAGAGAAGAAATCAACTGCTTCATTTACACTTTTAAATAACTTGAGCTCATCCTACTTTCTTAGTATAGCCAGCATTCACCTATGGGTATATCTTTTTAAATTAAAGATATCACAAAAGTCAAGTCAAATGCCCCAGAGATATTACTAGTGGCACAACTTTTAATTATTAAAAATAACCACAAAACCTGTGGGACTGCATTTTCAGCCATGATTTTTGTTAATACATTGCAATACAAGGCCTCTCTCTTGTGATTCATTAGTTCTTTCACTGTTGCTGAATGTCGTCTGAATACTGTTTTAATCATATGCTACTGGGATGCATTACTGCCAAATGACAGAGGATGTCAATGAAAATAAACAAGTTTCTGTCCCTAAAAATCACCTGGGGCCTTCAGTAAATATTCAGGAGGGGTGCAGGCGTAGCCCAGTGGTTTGAGTGCCTGCTTCCCATGTACGAGGTCCTGGGTTCAATCCTACATACCTCCTGGGGAAAAAAAAATCAGGAGGTTGGTCCTAATAAAATATTATAAGAGACTCAAGTTGAAAAGGACTTGATGTCACATTTTCTCCCAGGATAGGAATGTCATCTATGACTTTCTCAATTGCTGGTTATGCAATAAGCTTCCAGGTGGACATGTCAGTGATGGTGAACACTCTTGCTTGTGATATAAACATTTCATACACATGGTTAAAATAACTGCATAGTGTATATCTTATTTTCTCTTTTTTTCATTTGCGTTTTAACTTTAACCATTTCCCAGGACTACTTGGCTTACCCCTCTCTTTTCCTCACTATTTTCCTTCCTTTTTTCTGTTTAACAGACATCAAAATTTAACACCATCTATAAGTTACACAGAGTGGTCTACTATGAAGAGTATTAGTTTGGAGTCAGACAGATGCACATGTGAATCTTAGCTCTATCACTTCTTAACTGAAGGACATTAACTGGGTTACTTAATATCTCTAAGCTTTGATTCTTCTCATCTGTAAAATGGGGATGGTGAATACAGAATTATAATAATGAAGTTTGATAATATACATATATGTTAATTACATCATTTTTTTAGAAATTGAGAATTGAGAAACTCAAGGAGCTCAGAGTTTACTGAAGAAGACAGTAAAATGTAAAGTGTGCTACTAATGTTATACACACCGTGCATATATTTAGGTACGTGTGTTGGTTCATCAGACTGTACATAGTTATCTTAAATAACTTATAAAATTTCAAAAGTTATATATATATAATTTCATAAACCTCAGAAATTACAAATAAAAAGAAGAAAAACAAAATCAATTTACCCAAAGTTAAACACTGTTGATATCTTATGGTATTTACTTCCAGATATTCTCATTCTGTGTGCTATTTCTATTTTTATTTATATTTCACCTATACATTACACACTTTAGACAAATGGGCTTACATTGAATATTGCATTTGCTGGTCTTGTTTTTCCCCAGTAATAGACTATTAATTCCTTTCCAGAGTCACAGTTATAGATTTTTTTTTTTTTATCCAAACACTGCATTTTGGAAAGTCTCATCCCTTATTTCAAGCTTGCTGTCTCCTTTTTCAAGGTCCTCCCCCACCCCATGAGTATTCACTGTTTTCTGTGGAGGTAATTCTTGTCAAGATTTGGTTGTACATTTTACAGCTTATCACTAGTTAATTTCCAGAAGTTTAAATGTTACTTTAACATCTGCTGTGTTGTTGGACCCTTGTCAGAAGAATAAAATAAAGTACAAGATTATTCTTCAATCCTTTTTACTCCTTCAGTGTGGCAGCACTTAAAGCAGAGCACAGTGAAAAGAATATGCAACCTCTTCAATCTAAAGTTTAAAAACTTTCATTGACTTTTCCAGCTTGTACTCTGAAATAACTCAGACAGAGACAGCCTGAAGTTTTCTTTTTCATAGTCTATAAAAAAGGTTTCCATAGCGAAAATTAATAACAAAACATGACTAAAAAGAGTTTAGATTCTTGAAAATAACCTTCTTTTCATACCTTTTGGACACATTATTTATGTATGAACAGCTGTTATTTTGAGTAATAATTACTCTTTTCAAGAGGGGACTTCTTTAGGACTTCTGTTTGACCACTCTTAATAATATAGCCACAAAAAACTGAAAAATATTCATTGTATGAGTATGTTGGGGCAAGTCGTTGAGACTTAGTTTTGCCAACTGTAAAACAGAGATTACAATAACTCTTCCATCACAGGGTTATTAAAAGACTTTAAAGCCTGTGAAGCCAGAGGAAATTGCTGTTCCTTTTATTGTCTAGTTCCACCTGCTGTGTGAACTTAAGCATAGTAATTATGATTTTTCTTTAAAGCTTCATATAATTCAGCCTTTTCCCCAATTCAAACTCATTTCCCTCAGTTAGAGCCAATGCCGCTATATTTCATTGTGCCAGTACAGTTCCAACTGTTTCTCTAGCATGTCTTGTTCTTAATAAATCAGTCTCTTTCTCAACTGTCAGTAAAATATGACTGTTTTCATGAATATTTCACAGGTAAATTAAGGTAGGAGTTGGTCCAGAGGAATAATTGAACATGAGGTAAAATAATGACTCAGAATCCTCAATTTCCCACCTCATGTGTCCACTTAAAATGGATTCATTTAGAGGGGCTGGGACAAGGGTGTCTGTGGTTCTCTGCAGGTGGAGTTGCATGTTCCCCGTGCTGCTTCACCTTGATGCTTCAGGGAGTGGTTTTCTTGCAGGTCTACCCCAAAGCAGAGTGCCTTTCCATCCTTGCTATTTGGCTAACACTTTACTAAACATGAGCAGATAGGAAACCTACTAGCAAGATCTGAGATGCTAGGCTTGTCCTAAGCCCCAGGCTGTTCTATCTTACAGTAAATCTAATATTTTTGCTTCCAAAACATCATTTCATGCTCATTGTGCAGACTTGGCTATTGTTAGGAAAGAAAGAAACAAGCTTCATGAAGGTGGGATTGGAGTAAGGGAAGATCACCCACTCCCTGGCATTAATTAACAGGGATATTTTCAATAATAAATTTGTATAGCTTACTTTCTAACCTTTCCCCCCTCCAATATTTTATTGGGATTTCCAATTAACTAGCAAGATGATATTTCAAATTGTCTTCCTTTCCTTTCTAACTGTTATTATCACATCACTTTTACTTTTGTTAAATACAACTTTTCTTTTTCTTTCTTTGGTGGTAGAAGATGGAAGAAGGTCTTTATTTCTATCCCTTCTTTCTTTTTGCCTTGCCATTATCTTGTTGATGAAGGATACTACCAGGCCTGTCAGTGTTTTGATTAGAATCTTTTTTGAAATCCAGGAACTAATCCTTTGATTCCTTCTTTGTTTTTCTGACTGTGCTTTACTCAGAGGGGAGCCAATATATTGTGGTCTGAATACTGACTGACAGACCAAAGCTTTTAATGTCAAAGAGAATATTTTATTGTACAACACAAAACTCAAAGGGTTTTGAGAGCCAGAAATAGTAAACAAAGAAAGTCACTGATGGCTCTGATTCCCACACAGAAGTTACAGGCACATTAGGTATTCCCACCTATCAGAGAAACACCTGGTGTGCTATGCAATGCTTTTTCCCCTTACCACTAACTACAGAATGAATCTGAATTACTTCTTTAATATATAAATATGATAAATAGAAGTGCTCAAATACGCAAGGGCCACTCCCCTCAAATCTGCATTCTTTAACACAAAGGCATATTACTTCTCTGGAGAGAAGAATACAACAAAAAATAAATGAATAAGGATGTTGGATTATAAATAAACTTATGTATCTTTTGCCACTTTGGACCACATATTTGAAATCCCATTAAATGATGTGTATTGATATATTCTACAGCCAAAAAGCAAATATTGGACCTGCAGGATTTCCCACCCTTCAGCTATTTCTTTTTGGCTGAAGCTGCTTTCCAAAAATTAGATCTTTTTCCATCTTTTATGATACATACAAATAATATTAGCTGTTATAGATCTTGCTAATAATTATTATGATTGATATCAAAAGTAAATAGTGTTCTTATTTTCCACAAAAGTACCTCTGTATAAGATAACATAAGTGAGGGCAAAATTACCACAATTGCCAGAATTTAGGAAAATATTTTATGCATCTTTCCATATCATTAAAATGACCTGGGTCAATAGTATCCTATCATCGTCTGTCATTTAAGATAATAAAAAATTGAAATTACTTTTTAAAAATTAAGTTAAAACTTGCAGAATTACCCACCTTTATCCTTACAAACATACTTTTACCCTAGTCTACGTTTAGGTGTCTGTTTTCTGCACACTGAGTTTTCCTGAACACAGTGAACCCTTTGGTTTACTTATACATAAGTTATTTCATCTATATACAGTTTTCTTTGTTAATGTTTTTGGCTATTCTTTATGTTCTTTCATAGGAACATTATAATCCTAAGGTTGATTCTCTGCTCTCAGTCTTCTATATCATCCTTTCCCTTGTTATATTTTTTATAGCCGACATTTTTCTTTACACTGTAAGAATTTCTCAATTTTGATTTACAGTGATGATGGATTTTATTTTCTGCAGCATCAGTTATGTTCTCTGTCATCTCCAATACAGATTTTGACTCTACCTTTGTTGTTTCATTTTCCTTCTTTACCTCATCTACATTGTCTATTAAATTATCTTACTTTTAAGGTCATACAGATATGTCCATATTGGCTAGGAGAATCCCACTTTATGAAGATTTTCATTTAATACCTCAACTTTGGTTCAGGAGGCAGATTTTTAAGAGTTTGTTTGTTTATTGAGGTATAATTTATATACTATCAAATCCACCCTTTTTAGGTGCACAGTCTTATGAATTTTGATAAACTTATACTCCACCACAATCAAGATATAAAACATTTCCATCACCCCAAAATTTCTTTTGTTTAATCCCTGGCCCCTGGCAACTACTAATCTGATATCAGTCTCTAGAGTTTTGCTGTTTTTCAGAATGTTATATAAGTGGAACCACATAATATGTTGTCTTTCAAGTCTGACATTCTTCACTTCACATAATGCTTTTGAGATTCATACATTTTATGACATGTTTCTTTATACTGCCAAATAACGTTTCCTTATGTGGATGCATCACACTTCGTTTTTCCATTCACCAAACGATAGGCATTTTGGTTGTTTACAGCTTTTAGGGATTATGAATAAAGCTGCATCAAACATTCATGTACAGATGCATGTCTTTATTGCTCCTGACTAAATATTGATAAGTGGAATTTCTGGGTTGTATGGTAAGTATAAGTTTAATTTTATAAAAAACTGCTAAGCTATTTTTCAAAGTGGCTGAACCATTTTGCATTTCCATTAGCAACATATGAATGTTCCAATTGTTCTGCATCCACGTAAGCACATGGCATATTCTGTTTATTTGAAAATTTTTGCCATTGCAATAAATTTATAGAACTATATCTATGTGGTTTTAATTTGCATTTACCTACTGACTACTAACACTGATATTAAAAATCTTTTCATGTGCTTATTTGCCATTTATAACTCTTCTTTGGTGAAGTATCTATTTAAATATTCTACCCATATTTTTATTGAGTTGTTTGACTTCTTATAAGTAAGTGTTGAAAGTTGCTTATATAATTTTTATTAGTCTTATATAATTTCTATATTGTCTTTTCATTTATTAGCAGTGTCTTTCTCAGGAGTAGAAGTTTTAAATTTTGATGAAGTCCAGCTTACAATATTTTTCTTTTATGGTTTTTGTTTTTTGTGCCTTATATAATACATTTTTTTCTAATAAAGGTGATTAATTTTTTTCCTATACCTTCTTCTAGAAATAGTTTTCAAATTTTGAAGTTTACACGTAGGTTTGTGATCCATTCAGGGTGTCTTTTAGATGATGTGAGATACAGATTGAGGTTTACTTTTTTGCATGTGAATGTCCAGTTGTTCCAGCACCATTTGTTGAAAATAATATCCTTCTTCTATTGAATTGCATTGGCACTATGGTCAATAAATTGTCCAAACATGTGTGGGTCTATTTCTGGATTTTGTATTCTGGGTTATTGATGTATGGAAAAGATAGATACTTTCACCAAGGATTTATTGAATCCTTTTGTTGCCACACGAATTACTGCAGCTTTATATTATATCTTTCCAATTTTTTAAAAATTTTAAAGAAGCTTTAGATTACATAAAAAATACAAGGGATTCCCATATGCTCCACTCCCTCCCCCAATCACACTTTCCCACATTAACAACATCTTTCACTAGTGTGGTATATTGGTAAGAATTGATGAACACATATTGAAGCATTGCTACTAACCGTGGACTATAATTTACATTATAGTTTACATTGGTTCTGCACAATTTGGTAGGTTATGACAAACTATATAATGGTCCATATCCATCATTTCAATGTCATGCAGGACAATTCCAATGCCCCAAAAATGCCCTCACATTACATCTATTCTTCTTTCTCCCTCCCCTCGGAACCTCTGGTGGCCACTGCCTTTATATCAATGATAAAAGTTCTCTCATTGCTAGAATAATAATGTGTATAGTAGAATAATAATAAGTCTACTTTAGTCCATTGTTCATTCCCAAATCTTGAGGATTTTGGGATGGTGATGCCCACTCTGCCTATAATTGAGGAGGGGCTTACATCCCTTAGGTGGGACAGATGGAACTATCTTGCTTACAGTTGCAGATACTCTCTCTTCCTTGGGATGGGAGTTGTCCATCATCATCTCCTTGTTAATTGTCCTGGGTAACTCCAATGAGCTGGAGAGTAGGTGTTGCAACTCTGCTGAAATTCAGGGCTCACCTGGTACATGTACGGACCAAATGTATAAGTCTCTGGGACATATATTTATCAAGTATAGTGCTAATTATAGGTTCAATTAAAAGGGGCAGAAGAGCCGTGTTTAGGGCAACTACAAATGAGTCTAACTCTGTTACACTGGGGAGCATAAATTCCAAAGTAAGGCCCACTGACAAGGTTCCTAATTCCTGAGCTGTCTGCCCTGCTTATTGTGTTTGGATGTCTCTAGAGCCCTCAGGAGCCCTGCTACTAGAGGCACTGTTTACTGTGGCAGTCAGTGCGATCCTACTGAGATGTGCAGAAATGTAATCTCTGGAATGATGTCCCAAATCACTTTGAAATCTCTTATCCATAAAAACTCATTTGTATTTACCATTTCCCCTTTTGGTTAAGGTCTTTTTCCAGATGCCTTGCTAGTTGGCATTTGGTAATAATACCTTGGTGCCAGGGTGACTCATTCCTGGGAGTCATGTACCATGCCAGGGGGAAGGTAGTGCATTTATATGCTGAGTTTGGCTTAGAGAGAGGCCACATTTGAGCAACAAGGAGGCTTTCAGGAGATAACTCTTAGGCAATATATAATACTAGGTTAGGTTTCAATTTGACAAGGAAAGGTTTGTAAGTACAATCATCAATATCAAGGGCCTGGTGTAATGGTCTGTCTTCCTTCACTAGGCACTGCCCTTGTGCTTGTTTGGGGGTGGGGGGGTTCTTGCTGTCCTATTAGAGAATGTAGCAGAAATCCCCAGGTTGGGAATTCAATATTCTTTCGGTTATTGTGTGGATCTCCACCCACTGAGACAATGCCCTATGAACACTTGAACATACTCATATGCCTTAGAGACATGCCCCAGGTGAACCCCTCCCCATGCATCCCCCCATCACTGACACCACATACCAGTGATCCTCCCTTGACACTGCTGTGACTCTTCTGTGATCCAAAGCTTCTTCAAAATGAAGCCAACAAAATAACCAAATAAAATTAGTAAGAAAATGAAATAATGATAGTTTTTAAAATAAAAAGAAATTTGAAATAATAATAAATTTTTTTAGACATTGTGTTTTTCACCACTGTAAGATCTGCTGTATTGTGTGTACAGTGACATTTTCTTCTGTATCTTTCCCAGTGCCTTGTTTATTTCATTTTATCTTCAAAGAAGCTTAAGTTACAGAAAAGTCACATGGAGAATATGGGGGATTCCCATATATGCAATGCCCTCCCCCTTTCCCCCTCTCCCCTATTAATAACATTTTACATGCAGATGGTACATTTGTCACAATTGATGTAGAAATATTGAAGCATTGCTACTAACCATGGTCAATGGCTTACATTATGGTTTACATTTTGGACCACACACTTTTTATAAATTTTGACAAAATTTAAAATGGCCTGTATCCATTATTGCAAGATCATGTAGAACAATTCTAATGCCCTAAAAAAGTCCCATGTTCCATCTTTTCTATTCTTCCCTCCCCCTTCCCTCAGAACATATGATAACCACTAAGTTTCAATATTAAATAATAAGATTCATATTTTGTGCCAGTTTGGTATTGTTTATGAATTCCAAAAATAGATATTGGATTGTGTTTGTAAACTGGTCTGTTCCTGTGGGCATACTAGATTGTATTAAATTCAGAAGTTTCACTTTTACTTGATTAAATTATGATTAGGGCTTTGAGCCATTTCAGTGTGATGTCGAGTCTCTGACCTCTTGGTGGGCGGGGACTCACAGAGAACACTACACAGCAGAGGAGAGAGTTTTAGTTTTGATGCTGGAGCCCCAGGAAGTAAATACACTGAAAAGGAAAACACAGAAGTGGGTACACAGGAGAGGAACCCAGAGGAACAGAGACAGTTTCTTAGACATGGAAGAGGCCCCAGGAAGAGAGATGAGCTTGGTAGCCTAGAGCTGCAGCTGAGCCAGGGAAGAAACAAGCTCCAGGGAGAGAAATGAGCCCTCCAGCCTACAGCTGAGATTGAAAGAAGCTGGGACCACAAAGACTTCGGAGGGAGAGGAAGGCTGACCACTCACAGAGACTGGTAGCCATCTTGCTCTAACATGTGGCAACAGACTTTGGTGAGGGAAGTAATTTATGCTTTATGGCCTTGTGACTGTACGCTTCTCCCCCAAATAAATACCCTTTATAAAAGCCAACATATTTCTGGTACTTTGCATCAGCACCCCTTTGGCTGAGTAATACATGTAAACTTGCAATAATATTGAGGGCTTGACATAATGGTCTGTTTTCTTTTATTAGGCATTGCCTATGTTCTCAAGGGATTCTTGTCTCTCTAATTGAGAACATAGCAAGACTCCTCAGAAAGGGATTTTAATATTTTCTTGTATGTTGTGTGGGTCTTCACTGATATAACACACTATGACAAGATGAACACTTACATATTCCATACAGCCTGCCCCTGGTGCGCCCTGTCCTGTATACCCAACCCCACATGACATCCTAAACCACTAACCCTCTCCTGCCATATTTGGCAAAAGAACATTCCCAACATTGTAGTTTGAACCACAGACCTGCAAATCCCCAGAATTCATCTGCTCCTTTCCCTGACCCTCTCCCCAGTTCCATGGATAGTACAACCAATGCCCCCCTCACTCCCCATCACAGACCAGCACCACTGAACCCAATCACATCACTGCACCACTGTCATGCTCATCCACTGCACAACTACACCCTTCCACCTTATTATAGATTTTGCCCATATTGGCATCAGCTCACCACACTCTACTCCCTTTCTGTCTCCTGTAAATCAATCTTCCAGACTCTAGCTCTGTGAGTTTGCTCAATTTGCTTAAGTCATATCAGTGAGGTCATGTAATATTTGTCCTTCAGTGCCTGGCTTCCTTCACTCAACATAAGGTCTTCAAGTTTCATCCATATTATCCTGTGTGTTAAAACTGCATTCCTTCTTACAGCTGAGTAATATTCCATTGTATGTATATACCACAGTTTGCTTATCAATTCATCAGTTGATGGACATTTGGGTTGCTTCCAACTTTTGGGAGTAGTGAATAATGCCTCTATGAACATTGGTGTATATATATCTCTTCATGTCCCTGCTTTCAGTTTTTCTGGGTATATACCCAGCACTGGGATTACTGGATCACATCACAGTTTGAATAGATGGTTGCCAAATATTTTCTCCCATTGAGTAGGCTGCCTTTGCTCTTTCTTGACAAAGTCCTTTGAAGTCCAAAGTGAGGAGGTCTCATTTATCTATTTTTTCTTTTGTTGCTCATGCTTTGGGTGTAAGATTTATGAAACCATTTCCTACTACAAGATCTTGTAGATGTTTTCCTACATTATCTTCCAGGAGTTTTATGGTCTTGGGTCTTATATTTAGATCTTTAATGCATCTTGACTTAATTTTTGTACAGGGCATGAGATGGTGATCCTCTCTCATTCTTTTGGATATGGATATTCAGTTCTCCAAGCACAATTTTTTTTGTCTTTTAATATATTATTTTATTTTTAAAAGATACTTAGATTACATAAAATGTTACATTAAAAAATATAAGGGATTCCCATATGCCCAACTCCCCACACTGCCCACCTTTCCCCACATTAACAACTTCTTTCACTAGAGTGGTACATTCATTGCAATTGATGGACACATTTTGGAGCATTGCCACTAAGCATGGATTATAGTTTACATTGTAGTTTACACTCTCTCCCACTCAATTCTGTAGGTTATGGCAAGATAAATAATGGCCTATGTATGTCATTGCAATGTCACTCAAGTCAATTCCAAGTCCTGAAAGTGTCCCCATATTGCAGCTCTTTTTCCCTCTCCCTGACTACAGCACCTCCAGTGGCCATTGTCTCCACATCAATGATCAATGATATAATTTCATTCATTGCTAGAATCACAATAAGTGTATAGTAGAATACTAGTAAGTCTACTCTAGTCTATATTTTATTCACCAATCCTGAGGATTCTGTGATGGTGATGCTCACTCTGCCTCTAATTGAGAGGGGACTTCGATCCCATATGGTTGATGGATGGGACTCTCTTGCTTACAGTTGTAAATTCTCTAGGTTCCTTGGTGTGGTGGTTCCATCCTCATATCCTTGTTAGTTGTCCTGGGTGAGTCCACTGAACTGGAGAGTAGGTGTAGCATTTCCGCTGAGGCTCAGGGCCCAGCTGACACATGGACAGCCCAGAGATTAAAGTTTATTGGACGTATATGTACCAACTCCAGCACCAACTATAGGTTCAAATAAAAGGGACAGAAGAGACAAGTGTAGAGAAGTCACATCTGAGTCCTACTCTGTCACACTTGGGAGCACAAACTCTAAAGTAGGGCCCACTGGCAAGGCACCAAACTTCTGAGCTATCTGCCATGACTGTAGGACCTGGGTGTCTCTGGAGTCCTCAGGAGCCCCACTATTTGGAGTAGTATCCACTTTTGCCATCTACGAGACCCTGCTGAGACATGCATAAGTGTTACCTCTCTGATGACCTCCCGACTCACTTTGAAGTCTCTTAGCCATGTAAACTCATTTGTCTTTACCTTTTCCCACTTTTATTCCAGGTCTTTTTCCAGTTGTATCCAAGCACAACTTTTTGAGGCCATTCTGTCCCATTTGAGTGGGCTTGGTGGCCTTGTCCAATATCAGGTGTATGTGAGGATCTGTAGCAGAGCTCTCAGTTCTGTTCCATTGGTCAATATGTCTATCCTTGTGCCAATACCATGAAGTTTAGACCACTGTAGCTTTGTATTATGTTTTAAAGTCAGGTAGTGTGATTCCTCCAATTTCATTTTTCTTTTTCAATATGTCTTTGGCTATTCAGGGTCCCTTGCCCTTCCAAATAAGTTTCATAGTTAGCTTTTCTAATTCGGTAAAAATTGCTGTTGTAATTTTTATTGGAATTGCATTAAATCTATATATCAGTTTGGGTAGCATAGGCATCTTAATGATGTTTAGTCTTCCTATCCATGAACAGGGAATATTCTTCCATTTATTTAGGTTTTCTTTGATTTCCTTTAAAAATGGTGTGTATTTTTCTTCATACTTATCCTTTATATCTTTATTTAAGTTTATCCTTAGGTATTTGATTCTCTTAGTTGCTATTGTGAATGGATTTTTTCCCCTTGATTTCCTCCTCAGATTTCTTATTATTGGTGTGCAGAAATGCTACTGATTTTTGTGTGTTGATCTTATATCCTGCCACTTTACTGAACTCATTTATCAGCTCTAGAAGATTTGTTGTAGATTTCTCAAGGCTTTCTATGTATAAGATCATGTCATCTGAAAACAGGGAAATTTTTACTTCTTCCTTTCCTATTTGGAGGCCTTTTATATCTTTTTCTTGCCTAAGGTCTTGAGCAAATATTTCTAACACATTGTTAAATAAGAGCAGTGACAGTGGGCAACCTTGTCTTGTTCTAGATCTTAGAGGGAAAGCTTTTAGCATTTTACCATTGAATATGATGTTATCTGTGGATTTTTCATATATACCTTTTATCATGTTGAGGAAATTTCCTTCTATTCCTATCTCTTGTAGTGTTTTTATCAAGAAACGTTGCTGCATTTTGTTGAATGCTTTTTCTGCATCTATAGAGACTATCATGTGTCTTTTTTCTTTTGATCTGTTAATGTGGTATATTACATTGATTGATTTTCTTATGTTGAACCATCCTTGCATACCAGGGATGAAACCCACTTGGTCATGATATATAATTCATGTGATGTGTTGTTGAATATGACTAGCAATATTTTGTTGAGGATTTTAGCATCTAGGTTCATGAAAGAGATTGGTTTATAGTTTCCTTTCTTATGGCATCTTTGTGTGGCTTTGGTATTAGAGTGATATTGACATCATAGAATGATTAGGCAATGTTCCCTCCACTTCTATTTTTTGGAAGAGTTTAAGCAGGATTGGTGTTAGTTCTTTCTGAAATGACTGGTAGAATTCACCTGTGATGCCATCTGGTCCTGGGCTCTTCTTAGTTGGGAGGTTTTTGATGACTAATTCAGTCTTGTTAGTTGTGATTCGTCTGTTGAGTTCATCAATTTCTTCTTTTGTCAATGTAGGCTGCTTGTGTGTTTCTAGAAATTTGTCCATTTCATCTACTTATCCAACTTGTTGACATACAATTTTTCAAAGTATCCTCTTATGATACACTTTATTTCTGTGGGGTCAGTGATGATATCCCCTTCCTCATTTCTTATTTTATGTATTTGCATTTTCTCTCTTTTCTTTCTTTGTTAGTCTAGCTACGGGCTTGTCAATTATATTAATCTTCTCAGAAAACCAGCTTTTGTTAATTTTTTCTAGTGATTTTTTAATTTTTTATTTCATTTAGCTCTGCTCTAAGTTTTGTTATTTCCTTTTTTCTACTTCCTTTGGTATTAATTTGTTCCTTTTTTTCTAATTCCTCCAGATATGCAGTTAGGTCTTTAATTTTAGCTCTTTCTTCTTTTTTAATATAGGCATTTATGGCTATAAATTTCCCACTCAGCACTGCTTGTGCTGCATCCCATAGGTTTTGATATGTTGTGTTTTCATTTTCATTCATTTCAAGGTAGTTACTGATTTCTTTTGCAATTTCCTCCTTGACCCCCTGATTGTCTAAGAGTGGGTTAAGTTCCAAATCTTTGTGTCTAACATGCTTCTCTGCCCCATACTGATTCCCAGCTTCATTCCATTTGGTCAGAGAAATTATGTTGTATAATTTCACACTTTCTGAATTTGTTGAGAGTTGTTCTGTGACCTAGCATGTGGTCTATCCTCAAGAATGATCCATGTTTGCTTGAGAAGAATGTATATCCCACTTTATTTGGGTGTACTGTTCTGTATATGTCTATTAGGTCTAGATTCTCTAACATAGTATTCATGGTCTCTCTTTCTTTATTGATCCTCTCATGTTCTGTCTCATGTTGATAATGGTGTATTAAAGTCCTCCACTATAATTGTAGAAGCATCTACTTTTCCACTTAGTTTTTCCAATGTTTGCCTCATGTATTTTGAGATATGCTGGTGAGGTGCATAAATATTTATGATTGTTCTTTCTTCTTGATAGATTACCCCTTTTATTAATATATATTGTCCTTCTTTGTCTCTGACAATAGTTTTGTATTTAAAGTCTATTTTGTCCAATGTTAGTACAGCTACTAATTTTTTTGGTTATTGTTTGTATATAAAATTGTTTTCCAGCCATTTACTTTCAACCTCCTTGCATCTCTTGGTCTAAGGTGAATTTCTTGTAGACAGCATATAGATGGGTCATATTTCCTTATCCCTTCTACCAATCTGTGTCTCCTGATTGGAGTGTTTAATCCATTAACATTCAATGTTATTACTGTCAATGTATTACTTTTATTAGCCATATTTTGTTTAGGTTTATATATGTTGTATTAGTCAGTCAAAGAGGTGCTGATGCAAAGTACCAGAAATCAGTTGGCTTTTATAAAGGGTATTTATTTGGGATAAAATCTTGTATTTACAGGGCCCTAAAGAGTCCAACTAAAGGTTCATTTCTCACCAAAGTCAAATGGTTGCCAAACTCTGCTAGTGTTCAGCCTTCCTCTCTCTCAGATATAGGCTGACAGAGGGATTGTCTCTCTTTTAGGGGTTTTAGGTGTTTGAGTATTCTCCTTTCTGTCACATGGAAGGAACCAAAACGACCAAGTTCTCTCCTCTTCCATGTCTTCTTCTATGTCTTCTTCCATGTGCCTTCTTGTGCGAGTGTTCATTTATGTAGCCTACCAAGGGGGTGAGGACTTAACCTGAGTTACACCCTACTTATGTGGTTGAATCAAAGCTCTAATCTTAACACAATTTAATCAAAAACTTCTCAGATGAATCAATACAACCAAAGGATATCATACCCAGAGGAACAGACCTGTTTACAAACATATTCTCTCCTTTTAGAATTCATAATCTCAAACTTCCACATATATCATATGTTGTTTTTATTTCTCTTTTTATCTTTTTAGTGATTCTTACCAATAATCTTCCTTACTACAGTCTCCTCCAACCCTCTCTCTCCTGTTTTTTACTTTCAACCTGCAGAACTCCCTTTCGTATTTCTTGAAGGATAGGTTTCTTGTTGACAAACTTTCTTAATTTCTGTTTATCTGTGAATAATTTGAACTCTCCCTCATTTTTGAAGGCCAGCTTTGCTGGATACAGAATTCTTGGCTGGAAGTTTTTTTTTACTTTTTGCACATTAACTATGTCATACCACTGCCTTCTTGCCTCCATGGTTTCAGATGAGAAATCAGCACTTAATCATATTGAGCTTCCCTTGTATGTGATGGATCTTTTTTCTCTTGTTGATTTCAGTATTCTCTCTTTGTCTTGAGCATTGGACAATTTCATAACTATATGTCTTGGGGTAGGCCTGTTAGGATTTATACCTTTTGGTGTGTGCTGTGCTTCCAGGATATGTATGTTCAAGTCCCTCAAAAGAGTTGGGAAATTTTCAGCCATTATTTCCTTCAACATTCCTTTTGTCCCATTTCCCTTCTCTTTCCTTCTGAGATGACTATAATGTGTATGTTTGTGCATTTTGTGTTGTCTTTCAAGTCCCTATGTCCCTGCTGGATTTTTTCTATCTTTTAATCTATCTGTTCTATCTGTCTTGATTTCAACTGTGCTGTCTTCCATATCACTGATTCTTTCCTCAACCTGTTCAAATCTGCTGTTATGTGCTTCCAGTGTATTTTTGATTTCTTGCATTGTGCCATTCATCACCATCGGATATGTATCTTTTTGCATATGTTTACAATTTCTTCAGAATGTTCCCCCAGTTTCTTTTTATTATCCTTTATCTATTCTTTCACTTCATTAAGTTGATTCATGATATTTGTTTGGACATCTCTGATTAGTTGTTCCATGTTCTGCATTTGCTCCTGTTTTTTAGTTTGTTCATTAGACTGGACCCTGTCTTCCTGTTTCTTAGTATGGCTTGTAATTTTTTGTTAGTGTCTAGGCATCTGTTTATCTTGATGTGCTTATTTGGTTGGTTAGCATCTCTTTCTACTGTAAGGTTTTATTTTGTTTTTGTGTGTGTATGTGCTAAGGTTCCTTTTTGACACTTGGTTCCTCTTATTTTGTATACTTGCAGTTGTCTGTGTTCCCTTGAAAAAAATATTAGTACCAGAGAAAAGGAAAGAAATAAGAAGAAAAACAGAGTAATAGTAATAATCATAAAAAAGGTAGAAGAGGAATCATAACAAGAGCTAGGAATATAAATAAGTAATATGAGTAAAAAATACAAAGGAATAAGAATTAAAAAGGTGGAATAGAAAAAAAGAAACAAGAAGCAAAATAGGGAAAACAAATAGATTGAATTAAAATTCTTGAAAGATGAGAAGAGAGGAAAAGAAAAAAGAAAGAAAAAGAAAAAAGGAGAAAAATAAAATTTGAAGGTCAAACAAGAGGAGGTGTAATGAAAGAAAAGCATCAGAAGATAGAAGATAGAAAAAAGAAAGAAAAGAAATAAAGTACGTAGAAAAAATAATTTAAAAAAGGAAACAAAGAAAGGGGAAAGACAACAAGCAAGAAACAAAACAAAACAAAACAACAACAACAAAAAACAACCCTGGAAAAACAGCTTTCCCTCTTAGGCCCCTAAGGAGCTTCTCAGGATGCTGGTGCTCACCAATCAATCTCCTTGCAGCCTGCATTCCACAGTGATGTACCCAGTTTTAGTGACTAAAATAAAGAAATAAAAAGGAACTGATAATAACAGATCCAAGAAAACCTAAAACAAAAAATATTGTCTATACATTCCCTGTCATAAGGTACCAGCTGGATTCCTGATAACCTGGTAGATCACTCTCTGGATCCCTTCTCTTAGGGGGTACCAGGAATTGAACCAGGGATCTTGTATATGCAAGGTAGGAATCCCTCCACTGAACTACACCTGCTCCACAGGCTAAGTAGACTTCTGAAAGCTTATCTGGCTCTTCCCGCCCCTGTTCCCTTGGGCACATTGGGCTTCTAACAGTTTGCCAGAGCAGGGCTGGTTAGGCGCCTGTCTCCACCCCCTCGCTGACCTAGTTCCTCTCTCTTCCAGGCTGTCTGTGTGTGACAGCCTGCCTGATCAGATCCCCCTTCTCCTCTCCCTGGGGACACTTCAGTGGTGGTTGGTGTCTTTTTTGAGATTCAAAAGGGGCTCAGCTGGCCAAACTCACTGAAAAGAAACCACTCTCCACCTATCACCATACCCCTCTTCCTCCCAGGGAATGGTCCATCTCACTCAATTGACTGTAGTGAGCCAGGGGTTTTATCAAGACTACATGCCTTGAGGGTGGGGAATATGTGCTGTTTCCACCCACAGAGGAGAGTAACTCAAGGTTTTTCTTTTGCTTCATCTGTCTTGCTCCCTCCTGGATGATGTACAGCACTTTCCTATTCTATAGATCCACAAAGCAGCTTGCTCCTTGGGTAGGTTTTTACCTTTCTCCTGTGTGTGTGTGTGTGTGTGTGTGTGTGTGTGTGTGTGTGTGTGAGAGAGAGAGAGAGAGAGAGAGAGAGAGAGAGAGAGAGAGAGAGAGAGAGAGTTGAGCTCTGCCTACCTACTTTGATGCCATCTTCTTGGTGTCCAGCTAAGTGAGTCCTTGAAGTTTTTTCTTTTTTTCTGGAATCATTTTGACTATTCTAGGTCCTATGCATCTTCACATAAATTTTACAGTTAGCTTGAAGATTATAAAACTAATTAGGGGGTTTTGATTTCTAATATTTCTGTCTTTCATATCATCTTCTTGTCTTATTGCATTGGCTCAGACTTCCAGCACATTATTGTTTTTTTTTTTTT
>JAQZBX010024752.1:0-16408 GCA_029593785.1 Cabassous unicinctus
ATAACATTTGTGTAAGCAAATCCACATATATGCATATATATTTATTAAAAAAAATTTTTAAAAAAAGATGTTCTTTAGAGTTAGTATTTGGAATTTCATTGTGACCTTACTGAGAGTGCAGGCTTAATGAAATGGTGGGGGCTTAAAAATAAATGGGAGGGAACAAGATAGAGCAATTTCCAATCAAACTCTGCACTCCCCCTTATATACTTATATCCTTTTATTTACTTATTTATTTTTTAAAAGAAACTTTAGATTACATAAATGTTACATAAAAAATATAAGGGTGTCCCATATGCCCCACCCCTCCCCCTCCCACACTTTCCCACATTAACAACATCCTTCATTAGTGTGGCACATTTGTTACAATTGATGAACACATATTGAAGCATTGCTGCTAACGCTGGACTGTAGTTTCCATTATAGTTTACACTCTATCCCACACGATTTTGTAGGTTATGACAAATTTTATAATGGCCTGTATCCGTCATTGCAATGTCATGCAGGACAATTCTAATGTCTTGAAAATGCCCCCATATTACACCTATTCTTTTCTCTCCCTCCCCTCAGAACCTCTAGTGGCCACTGCCCTTATATCAATGATAAAAGTTCTTGCATTACTAGAATAATAATGTTTATAATAGAATAGTAATAAGTCTACTGTAGTCCATTGTTCATTCCCCAATCTTGAGGATTTGGAGATGGTGATGCCCACTCTGTTTCTAATTGAGAGGGGGCTTAGGTCCCATGGGGCAGATGGATGGAACTATCTTGCTTGCAGTTGCAGACACTCTCTGTTCCTTGGGATGGGCATTGTCCATTATCATGTCCTTGTTAGTTGTCCTGGTGAGTCCAATGAACTGGAGAGTAGGTGTTGCAACTTTGTAGAGATTCAGGGCTCAACTGCCACATGAAAAGACCAAAGATTTAAGTCTCTGGGACATATATTTAACAAGTATAGTGCTAATTTAACCTACCTTTATATCAGGGACCCTTAAACTTTAGCTACCCTAGTTTGCTAATCCATTTTCTAAGACCCTCTGTATATTCCACTATAATATACTACACATCCTTTTACCACATTCTGCAACGCACTGCATAATAATCTGTCCTTCTCCCCAATTTGATTATAAACGTTTCGTCAAGAACCATTTCTATTTTAACTGAGACTATAATAGCCCCACCCTGATGACACCCTTTTCTCTATACTCAGTGCATAGTGAATTGCGTATACTCATCATCCAGCTTCAAGTACCAGATTAAGGTTGAACAGAACTGAAATTTTAGCAGTCAATGCAAGTTAAGTATGGAGTATCTAGCTCAGTTTTCTCTGAGGAGCCCAAAAGATATATGACATGATCCCTTGACTTAAGCATATTTAATCAGGATGTATACATTTTGATGTTTATGCAACTCACACTTAAATGGCAAATGTGTTAGGAAAGTAAATAACTGCCATGTAGATCAGGGAGAAGGAAAATTAATTTGATTTAAAGGACTTGGGGAAATCATTATGGAGGGAATTAGATTTAAGTGCAAGGTGAGTATGATTTGGTGGCATGAGAGGAAGAAAGAGGTTCTAAGAAAATTCACTGAGTCATGGCTGAAGCAAGTACATAGAGGAATAGTGGTGAAAATGGCCAAATGCTCCACAGTGAGGGAGAGAAAGAAAGGTGATTGTTCGACAGACCGTGGAGTACCTGGAATACTAATAAAAGAAAAGTGGATTTTTATCGAAAGTAGTGAGGAACTATTAAGAATTCTTGGGCAGATAATTCTTGAGTAGCACTTTTTATTCATATAACAAGTATTTATAGAGCACCACAAAGTGCCAGTCTATTAAAGGTGTTGGAAATACAGTAATGAACAAAGTAGAGAAAGGCCCTTTCTTCTTAAAATTTTACATTAATGGTGTAGTAGGGGTGGTTGATGACATATAGATATACCAACAAACAACTAAATAGTATGCTGAGGAGTGATTGGTGGTATGAATAAAAAATGGGATGAGTTACATAAAGAGTAGCTGAGGAGAAAGGACTGAACAATGTCTATAATTCATATGTGTGGCTAAATAATAATAACAAAGTTTTTCCTATAAAGTCTTTGCAGGACGTGGGGACAGATTCAAACTGACAGTGTTTCAGAAAGAATCTTTAATCACGCTGCACAGCTATCTGTTTTGGGGACCTATTCTCCCCATAGAAATTCTTTTAGGATTTGTTGGAAAATGAACTTTACTGTAAGGAACATATTTATTGGCCCTGACATAATAGTGGCATGATAGATGTTTATTCTTTTGATCCCAAATGTTTTAGAGACAAAGTTATATATTCCAAATATCTGTAAGTCCTAACACCATAAGGAAAATAACAGCTTGTAAGAAGGCCAATCTCCACAAAATGTAGGTAAGATAAGTATTCTAATATACTTTGGCCCTTAATAATAACAGGCACAAATATTTATTTCTCTAAATTTATCAATTTTAATTGTTTTAGATTTCAACTCTTTATCTTTATGATTTTCCTCTAAATTGAAACCTATTGGGAGCTCAGATGAGACAAAATACTGCAATTCATCCTGAATTTTTAAGAGAGAATTTCAAAATATGCAGGTAAGTCACAAAATAATTTAGTACATAATACAGGCAGGTGCTTTGGAAGTTATTTCTAATTTAGCCAAATAACTGGCTTATATTTAATGTTTTAAAATAAGCAATAAATAATCAGACAGTGCTTTCCTTTGGATATTTTCATTGTGGAATAATTAGATCTTTGTGACTATAAAATTTATATGATGAACATCTTCAGTGAATATGTCCTAATGCATCATTAACAATAAGATAAGGTAGAATTCTAAAGTAAAACATTTATTCTCAAGAATCCTAATAAGATTCAAAAGGTTTTCTTTTTCTCTAAGTGTCAGAAAATTGAAGTATAAAGACAATCATACCTCTTTAAAATAATTTATGTGCCATTTTGAGATAGTTCAGAAATATAATTTCTGAAGAAAAAATTCATGCCAATTCAGAAAATATAAAGACACAATTTTTAAAATGATGTTTTGAATAATTTCCTTTGTAGACTCTTCTTCAAAGATTACAATCTCAATTTACAGTCTTAAAGATGCATATCAAGGGTAGGATATTGAAAACTAATTCATCACCAGGTGATCAGCTTGGAGCTAGAATTTGACTCAATCCTGCCTTTTTTCCACTGTATTTTATAGCTCCTGTCACAGTAGTATGTCACATTTAAGTGTCTCAAAATTCTTACAATCTATTAGCAAATTGTGCATGCACATATCAAATCAAAAGCAATGTAAATTATCATTAAGCAATTCTCCATTGTGATGGGTATATAAAACATGTTTGAGGGTTTAGAAAATGGAAATCAGTGTGCTCACAGGTATTTATTTAAGATTTTATTATGTAGAATTATGTGTAATCTATGCCTTAAATAAAAGATGAAAGGATTTAGGTATTTGGGCAAAGAACAACAGAAATAGCAGCATGAGCAGTGCCCTTGATTATGGAAATTATTGTGGCAAAGGGGAAGAGGAATGGAGAGAGATGGGAGATGAGGAGGCACAAAAAAAAGGCAGAAAATCTGTTGGTGAATGTTTGAAATAATGACGGAGGTGGATCTGGTTATATAAATCTTAAATCCCATATTAAAGAATTTCAATTTTTCTTAGCGATAGCAAAGATTGAAGTCTTCCTGGAAGCAGACTGTTACTTTGGTCAATATCAGGAAGTTAAGGCCGCAGAACTCCTGAAGAAGCCTGGAATGATCCACAGACTTGTTGCTCAGCACAGCAGAATAGACGGACACAACAAACTAGACTGGGAAGAAAAAAGGGCTCTGTTAGCAGAGGAGGGCAGGAGATCTAATCAGTCTCAAATCTGCCTCTTCATCAACGGTTTTTTGCACAGCTTTTATAAAGCTTTGAAACAAAGAGAATTAATCGTAGACCCAACATCCTTGGGAAAGGGTTTGGGGAGCTTTTCTAGCTTTTCTGCTCTAGTTAACATTTAAGATACATATTGTGCCTCGTGCCTCTAACTATCACAGTGGTAATAACAGGAAATGAGTGAAGCATTACAAGGATACACCATACATTTTCTTTACAAAGAAAGAGAAGTAAAAGATCTAGTTAATATTAAATGTGAAAGGGCTATGTGCTTTTCTATAGAAACTTTATGCCTATTGTAAGGTGCTTGCTAGGTTACAAATACGTTGTATTCTGTTCATAGTATATATCCCCCTGATTATACTTGAGCTACAAATTCCCCCTGATTATACTTTTATTTCCAATCATGGAATTAAATTTTGGAGGAATTTGGTTGTCTTTCAATCTGCTTGCTTCCTGCTGAGATGGGACATAGTAGTTTCAGAGTCTTTTGGTAGAAACATTGATTCATGGTGTGTAAGTAACCCTGATTCTTGTTCAAGGGATTGGAAGTAGATCTAGATAAAGAAAAAGTTTTAACAATTAATCGACTACATAAGGAGATAGTACATTTTAGAATCACAGGCTTATGGTTATTAGTAGAATAATTATGAGACAGGTTTGGAGAATACTGCATAGCCAGGATCCAATAATGGATGGAAGCTAACTAAATAAATTAAGGAATTTGAAAGGAGTGGATGGGGTTGACATAGCCTAAAGTTGTTTATTAATGTGAATCAAAAGAGTGGATATATTGTTAGATTTATCAGGGTTGTAAGTACAGCGCTCAGCTTTTATTATAGCAAATGTACCTCCTTGAGAAGCTGTCAAAATGTCCAATGACATTTGATCTTGGAGAACAGCCTTGCATATTAGAGTCATTTCAGTATTAATAAGAGTCATATTATGGTAACTATCATTTAAGGCTTGACAGATAAAATTCTTTAGATATTCTATTCTTGCTATAATGTCCTCAATTCCTATGGAAGGATAAAAAATTGCTGGGAGGTGATTATACCAATGAAAGACAGAAAGCATACATTTAGCTTGTAACAGGAGTAGGTTAGCTGCAACAGATGGGAGGGTGGTAAGACCAGTTTCTTGGACCCATGGCAACCCTAGGGTACACCTTCCTAGACAGCCTGGAGGAAGCCAGGGCCACAAACTTGTTCTGTAAATCCATTGGGTGCCATTTGGGGTAATAAAGATATCCCAAAAACTATCTATAGTTTTTAATGTGACATTTGGGTTGTTTGGTAAGATGGCTTGATATTTGCTTAGATGGTCCATGCCTAATTATTGACCCCCTTTTTGTTCTAGTATGGTAATAACCTAATGCAGGGTGAAGACTTGGGTGGGAGAGCCCAACGTGAACTTTTCTGCTTATTAGATAATATCACAGGTGACAGCTATTGCTTGTTAGCAGGCTGGCCAGCTTCTGGCGACTGAGTCCAGTTGCTTTGATAAGTATGCAACCAGCCAGAGGTTTATTTCAAATTCTTGCACTAATACTCCTAGCCTTCTTGTTTATGTACAAATAGTTCAAATTCTTTCATTAGGTCAGGGAATCCTAGGGTTGGGGCTGAGAGAAGTTCATCTTTAAGTTTTTGAAATGCTAGAGAGCATTCTGGAGTCTATTCTTGAGGATCTTTTTTTCCGCTTTAAGTCTTCATATAGGTGTTTAACAATAAGTCTGAAATTTGGTATCCAAAGCCTGCAATAGCCAGCAGTACCTAGAAATCCTCTAAGTTCTTCTCTGTTTCTAGGTTCTGATACTCTGATACTTTTCTGCTAGGTAGTAAGGCCCATTGTCCCTCTGAAAGTTTGAACACAAGATATTTATCATGGGTTGCGTTATTTGGACCTTCTTTTCAGATACTTAATATCCTTTTTCTGCTAGCCTTTTTAGCATTGTTATGGTGTTTTGATTTAAGGCTTCTTAGGTTTTACTGGCTATGAGTAGATAATCAAAACATTGAAGGAAAACTCCTTCTTGGAGTTATACTTTGTGTAAGTCCGTGGACAGTGCTTGCTCAAAAAGAGTTGGGGCATTTTTGAGTCCTTGTGACAACACAGTCCAAAATATTGTTGTTTTATTCCTGTTTCAGGATCTTCCCACTCAAAAGCAAACAGTTTTTGTGATTCTTTTTCTAGGCGTATGCAATAAAAAGCATCTTTTAAATCTAAAACAGTGAACCAAGCATAAACATCTGAAATGTTGATAAGGATGGCATATGGGATAAGCATTATTGGATGGAAATCTTCTACTACTTGATTGACAGCTCTTAATTCTGTAACCGTATTCTCATGTGCCAGGTTTTAGGATTGGTAAGATAGGTGTGTTAAAGTCCGGCTGGCAAGGTTTTATTTGTCCCCAACTGAGGAAATTTTAATCAGGGATGCTATGCCTATTTTTGCTTTGTGTCTGAGTGGATATTGTTTAATGTGTGAAGGTGTGCTGTTCAGTCCCAGCCTTACCTTCACTTCTTGCACCTACTTTGCTCCTCCCGGAGGTTCTCCGTGGTCCATACTTCAGCTGGTATCTGTTGTTTTATTTCTTTGGGTACTCCAGGCTTCTCCGTATTTTTGCTAGACTCAGCAGGGCTGCTTGGAGGGTGCAGGCATGCACCTCTGGAACCTGTATGTTAATCTCAATGGGTTAAAAGGTAATGGGCGGTGGGGAGCATGGGAATCCCTGTAGTTTCTGAGTAATATTTGGGTAATCTAGGCACCTTTATAAAATGTATATATATATATATAACAAATAACATTTATGTAAACAAATGCACATATATGCATATGTATTTATATATCATTTTACAAATAAAAAAAAATTTTTTTAAATAAATAAATAAATAAAGCCAGTCCTGAAAGTGGAGAGGGATACAGCATTCAGGACTGTTAAGCAACTTGTGCTTTAATTGGGTGTCTCTGACCTGATGCTGGAGGGGTTGAGGAAAAACTGGTCGTTGGTAATTCCTGAAACTCCAATAATCGGGACAGACTCATCTGTCTTGTGAGTGAGTTTTTGATTTAGAACTGAAAAAGTTGCTTCTCTATCCTCCAGAAAATTTACTAATTTCTTACCCAATTGGAGAGAGACCTGAGGTTCCTTGTGGATGATCGGGATTAATTCCTGACAGGTGAAAGTGCCCCTGGGCTCCATTATTCCATATCCCTGTCTTCATCCCCTGTAAGCTTTGGGCACTGGGTCGAGGCTGTCAGGAGAATTTAGTGCTCCATTCTTTGCGAGACTAAGACATTCTTGCTTCCAGTGCCCTTCTTCTTTGCAGTAAGCACATTGCTGGGGGCCCTGGAGGCCTCACCTTTCATTGGTTCCTTCTGCTGCCAAAGGGTTTTGCTCAGGACTGCTCCTAAAATGCTAGTATATAAGTTAGCCTTATATGCAATTGTTTTCTTAAGATGCTTTTCTTGTGCTGCTTCCCGATTGTAATATACCTTGAAAACAATTTCTGCTAGAGCCAAAATTGGCAGTTCTAACCCTCCCTCTACTTTTTCTAATTTGCAGCTGTTGTCAGGAGCACTTTGGCAGATAAAAGATTGGTTAACATTGTGTCAATTAACTAAACCTTCTGGCTCTAGGTCAGTGAACTGTCAATAATCCTCAACGAGTCTCTCGAGGAATACAGAAGGATTTTCATCTGGTTTCTGGACAATTTCTTGGAATTTGCTTAAATTTTTCTCTTTGGGAGATCCATTCCTGTGTCTTACTATTATGCAAACTTGGTAATAATCTAGCTTAGTTCAGTCCCCTTGTTCGTTTGGGTTCCAGTTGGGGTGAGTTATTGGCACTGCTTGGCTTCCTGGGATATGAATGCGGTTGTTAGTGTTATTATTGGCTAGAAAATCAGCATGATCTTGAGGGTTTTCTAGTACAAGCTGCTTTTCCTCTGAGGTTAAAAGTGTATTCAGTAAAGATTTAATGTCTGCCCAATAAGGGTTGTGAGTTTCAAATATAGATTTGAAAAGATTTTCCATCCTTCTGGGGTACTCTATGTAGCTAGGGACCCTATCTTTCCAATTATATAGATCTGATGTTGAAAATGGACTATGCAGGTACAGGTGGCCCCTTAGTTGTCCTTGCTTATCTATTCCTCTAGTTATTTGGCCCTGGCTTTGCCTTCCTGAAGCAGAACCACCGTGGCAGAAAGTTGCACCACTTTGGCTGTGGAGTGGAGAGGCCATTTCTGGGGGCTTTAATGGTAATTCTGTTTTTTTCCCATTCCCTGACATGGGAGTGGATGAGGCACTGGGGCTGTGGCAATTCCAAGCCTAGAAGTATTTGACACAATGATGGTATCTCAAACTTCATCAGGATCAATGGGGTTAGAACAAGGAAGAGGATTTTTCTGATTTTTGCTTCCCTCATTTTTATAATTATTTGGCTTTCACTTGGAAGTAGAGTGTTGATTAACCAGTTCCTTAACTGGTTGAGACAGTGAGCTCTTGTCTCTCCAGATATTGAACATTGGGAGCTCAGGGCCTGACTAACTAGCAATATACCATACCCAAAACATTCCCTCTGAAATTTTTCATTTTGGGCTAGTGCCATAAAACATTGAATATAAGGAATTTCATCCCATTTAATTAGTCTCCTGCAGATCAATTCCAAGTGTTCTAGAACAGTATTATATTCTAAGGACCCTTGGGCTGGCCATTTTTGTTAATTTTCTAATACATTTTGATTCCAGATTTACTTACAAAGATGGGCTATTCTCTCTTTAGTCATAAGTTCATATCCAAATTGTTCCCAATGCAACTGAGGGTGTTGCTTGTTCCCTTTACTTCTGAACTCTAATTAATTCCCATTCTAGCTAAAATTTAGTCAAACAAGTAGCAAGAAATCCAGGCCCAGGCAACCAGTCTCAGCAACACCTCCTGACTCCAGGGGCTACCCCCTTTCCTTATCCAAGCCAAAAATTACATGTGACATTGCTGCTTACAGATTTGGTAGGATTTATTGTGCTGCTGAGAACAAAGACAATACAATTATCACATACAATGTGCAGAATAGAACCTGTTTCCTTCACAGCTCACTGTCTTAGCAGGTGCTCTAAGCAGTTTCCACAATGAATATATATAAATAGGCAGATGATATATTCAAATTAACTTACTGAAGTAACCTATGGCCATTTATTTCCTTAGTTCCTAAATATAATTTACTTTAGAGATGAATTGTTCCCTCCTTCATTCTTAGTGTCTTTCACACTTTCTAAGATATAAAATTAAGATATGTGGAATGTATTATTTTTAGTTAGTCGCTCTACTAGAATAATATATGAAAACCATTTGCTCAGTGAAAAAAATATATATGTGTGCAGGAAAATTGACTTTATGTAAACTTTAAGGATCATCTATACAAAAACTGACACTGAAATTATTTGGAAAACTGAGCCAAATATGGGTATCTTAGATTTGTACACTATCCTTACATAATTTCATCCAGACATTCTTTACCATTATAAACATTCTCTTTACAAATATTAAAAATGCATGTGAATCAGAGCTTCGGAACCTCAGATCATAGAAGATGAAATTTAGAACAACTAATGTCACTTAGCAGTATGTGTGCCTAAATGAGAATCTTATTTCTCCATAATTCCAATCTAAACAGAGAAATTAGAGATGACAGGATAACCACTCCATGACAACTGCATTTATCCTCACAGGGTTTACAGATTGACCTAAGGTGAAAATGCTTCTCTTCATGTGCTGTTCTTTGCCATCTATCTGAGCACCATGGTGGGGAAATTCGGTTTGGTTGCACTGATCTTCATGAAACGTCGTCTTCACACACCAATGTACATCATTCTGGGTAACGTGGCTCTGATGGATTCCTGCTGTTCCTATGCTATTACCCCCAAGATGTTAGAAAACTTCTTTTCAGAAGACAGAATGATTTCTCTCTATGAACGCATGGCACAATTTTATTTTCTCTGCTTTGCTGAAACTGTGGACTGTTTTCTTCTGGTGGCAATGGCTTATGACTACTATGTGGCAATATGCAGCTCACTGCAGTACCACACCAGAATGTCAAAGAAACTTTGCATTCAGATGACCACAGGGATCTATATAGCTGCGTACATGCATCCCATAACTCATGTAGGGCTTCTATTTAGGTTGAATTTCTGTGATTCTCATCAAATCAATCACTTTTTTTGTGATGTTTTTCCACTATACTGACTTTCTTGTGTTGACCCCTATATCAATGAACTGATGATAATTATCTTTACAGGGTCAATTCAATTCTTTACTATTACCATAGTCCTGATCTCTTATCTCTGCATCATTTTCACTATTTTCAAAATGAAATCTAAAGAGGGAAGAAACAAAGCCTTATTGACTTGTGCATCCCACTTTTTCTCTGTCTCAATATTCTATGGTTCTGTTTATGTTCAACTAAGTTCAGTTAAAGAAGATGAAGATACATCTGTTGCTGTTTTTTATACTATAGTAATTCCTTTATTAAATCCTTTTATTTATAACCTAAGAAATAAGGAAGTAATAAATGTTATGAAAAGAATTATTAAGAAAAAATAAATCCCATAACATTCTGAAATAAGTACCATCTCTTGTGGGAAACTGAATTTAATCTGTGAAAAATTTTGATTTTCCAAGTCAAGGGATACTGAGAAAATGCAAAATGGCCACTTTGTATATAAAATATGAAATCACTAAAATGTGATGATATAAGTTAAATAATGTATAAATGGAAAAATAAATTCATTAAGGAGGATTCTGCTGAAATATTTCAAAATCTAAACTACCAGAATTCAACAGGAAATAATATTACCTACTAATGTGTTGGACATTATGTTCAAGTTTTTTAGAGAAAAAAGAACCCACAATTTTAAATATTAAGTAGCCTGGCTAAGTACATCTAGTTATGAAGCTAGTATTTGGATCAATACTGACTTTTCCTCATAACATTTTATAGTTGCTTTCAAAGACATTTAAGTCACAGTTAATCTCAAAAATTCTTATAGTACAATAAGGTTGTTGGACATACCCATCTGAAAAAAGGAATGTAGTATCCACAAGAAATTTTAGATTGTAATGAGTATATAAAATATGCTTGGGAGTACAGAAAATGGAGACGAATTTAGTCTGGGGTTTTTATTCTTAAGTAGCACCAGAAGTAAATTTTGCCTTAAAGAATGGAAACATTTTTGATATTTGGGGAAAAAACCTGGAATAATAGTGTGGAAAGATTCAATGTATATGGAAATCAGTGTGACAGCGGGGATGGTGGATGAGGAAATTGAATGATAGATGGTCAGTGTGGAAATGCTGACAGAACTGTGGGTGAGATCTCTTGGTAAATGTGCGAAGTCAGAATATAAGTTGATCAGGCTATGAAGTATCTTAATGCCATATTAATGAATTTGAATTTATCTTAAGAACATCCAAATTTGAAATCTTCCTGCTAGGAGAGTAATATGATTGTATTTTCCAAAACCTGAGGAGGCATTTGAATAGAAAGAGAGATTGAAACAGTGAGACTAACTTTAATAATTCGCATAATAGGTAATAAGAGTTGAAAGAGAGGGGTGTATAGGTATAAGAAATATTTTAAAGAAGAATGAATTGTAAATGGTAAATTGTGCCTTTTGAATAATAAAATGAATGCCTATTTTCTTCTTGTGAATTAAACCAAGTCATATCTGATCTTTTATTACAAGTATTAAATACAATGCCTGACACATTTGGGCATTCAATAAAGATTTCCTGAGTACAGGATGTACAAACTAATGTACTTTTTCATTATTAGTTCATTTAAACTTTTTTTCATTTACTTATTGTTTTAATTTCCTCATTTCTAAGGCAATCACCATGTAATGGGTTGGCTTAAACAATGGGAATTTATTGGCTCACGGGATTGAGGCCAGCAGAAATCTAAGTCAAGCCATCATCAAGGCAATGGTTTATTCCCCAAAGACTGAAAATGGAGTATCCTTTCTCCTTTGATATGCTTTTGCTTCTTTTTCCCAATGGCCAGTTGACCATATTTGTGTGGGTTTATTTCTGGGTTCTCTATTCTGTTTTTACTGATCTTTTGTAAAACAGAAAACACTGTTTGGATCACTGTGGCCTTATAGAAATTCTTGATTTTGGATTATGCCTGTCCTCCCAACCTGTTCTTCTTTGCCTTGTGTTGGTGATTCTGGGACTTATGGTTTTACATATATTTACAATTAATTTGTTGAAATCCACATCTAGGTAGTTTTTGACTTATCAGTTCAGTCTCTCTATTGCTATGCGTGCACTCCAATTTTCTAATTTTCTTGCATCAGTTTTGGCAGCTTGCGTTATTCCAGGAATTTCTCCATTTCATTAATTATTTAATTTGTTGATGTACTATTGTTCATAATGTTTCTTATAATCCATGTCATTTTTGTAAGGGTAGTAGTAAGGTTCCATCTTTAATTTCTGAGTATAGTCTTTTCTCTATTTTTCTTGGACAGCATATTAATCAATTTCATTGATTATCCAAAATAATCAACTTCTGTTTGCATTGATTTTCTCTATTGTTTCCTAGTCTTTTTTTATTCATTTTTCTCAATTTTATATTTCCTTCTTCCATCTGCTTTCTGTTTAGTTTATTCTTAATTTTCTTACAGTGGAAGGTTAGGTCATATTTTTAAGAGCAATTTTTTTCTTTTAGGTGCTTAAAGCTATACATTTCTTTCTAAGTATTGCTTTAGCAGCATCCAAAAAGTTTAGATATGCTGTGTCTACATTTCAATTCAGCTCAACATATTTTCTAATTCCCCTTGTGATTTCTTTGAACCATTGGTTACTCAACAAGATGTAGTGTAATTTCCACATATTTGTGAACTTCTCAACTTTTTTCTTATTGATTTCTAATTTCACTCTGTGATTGGAAAACATATTTATATGACATCAATTATTTTAAATACATTGATGCTTGTTTATGGCCAACTATATGGTTTATCCTAGAGATGGTTCTATGTGCACATGAGAAGAATATATTCTGCTGTTGTTTGGTGGAGTGCTCAATAGATGTGTGTTCATTCTAGTTGATCTATAGTGTTGCTCATGTCTTTTATTTCCTTTTATAGTCATCCATTTTGTTGCATTCTAGTTGCTCATTTTAAAAGTGTAATATTGAATTCTCCAACTATTATTTTTGAATGTCTATTTTTCCCTCATTTCTGTCATTGTTACTAGTATTTTGGTTCTCATATATTAGGTGCATATATGTTTATAATTGTTATAACTTCCCGATTGATCGACACCTTTATTATTATTAAATGTTGCTCTCTATCTCTAGAAACTTTTTTTTTATTGTTCACTGGTTTATTTTTTCAATGAGCAATAGGCTATTTACAAATAAGCACATCTCCAATGATGTATATTAAAATGGCAACCCTATCAGTTTGAAATCTAAATGAAAAAAAATTATTAAGGCACATTTGATCTGCGAGTTTTAAACAGACTTTCTGATGTAATGACAGATTCATTTTAGCTTTGTCCCCCCAAACATATAAGCACCAATATTTTCAAGGAACACTTAATATTTAGTAAAACATTAAGGAATGTAAAAATTAAGGGGGGCAGTTTTCAAAAGGAAATTTTTGGAGGTCAGTTTACTGAAAATAAAACATACTAAACAGTGAGTGCACACCATGATACATATAAATACTAATAACTAACAGGTACTCCAGAAATGGCAGAGCTTGAAACAATGGATATTAAATAAATAAAAGGAACTTCAGCTACAAAGGAGAAAACTAAACAGCAATTAAAGAACGAAATAACCATCTCCATCAACATAACACAGACAGGAAGGATGAATTGAATAAAATCAGGTACAAGTTTTTCCCTAATGTTTAAATCAGGATGTTTTGTTTTTTTTTCTTTAAGCTTGCATACATTAGATTACAGTAATTCCTCTTTCCATTCTGAATATTAATATTTTACCTTTTAAATAGAAGGGTCAGGAAGACAGAAAAATCCAAATCCTTTTTGAAATTTACTACCAGGTCCACTTAGGCCAAACCAGTGACAGATATATGTACAAGTAGAAGAGCCACAGGCATTTTGCTTTCTTGCTTCCCTTGCTTAAATACCTACAGGAGAACAGGAAGCACCGTTTGGGGGAAACAATCAATTTTGGAAAGCTATCCTAAAGGTGATGCTACAACCATGACCACATCTCAAGTGAAACACAAAATGTTTTTTTTTTTAATTAAAAAATTGTAAAAAAAGGTAGAATCTGTGCAATGTTAACAGTCACAACAGAACATTTGCCAGTGGTGGTGTTCTGTTATGATAATACTTTGCAGGAGCATCTAACATTTTCTGCCATAGGACATTTTTATTTTTATTTAGACTGATGTTAGTATAGCTCTTCCAGAATTCTTGTGGTTGCTGTTTGCATGATATATCTATTTCTATCCTTTTACTTTCAATCTATTTGTGTCTTTGAATCTAATTGCGTCTCTTGTAGCCACCTTATCATTGCCTCATTTTGTTATCCACATTGACAATCTCAAATTTTTAAATTTTTTTATCCATTCAACTTTAATGTTGCTATTGATAAAGTTGGTTTTATGTTTGCTATTTTACTTTTTCTTTCTGTCTCATGTACTTTTTCGTTTGTTTGTTTGTTTGTTTTTGTTTGTTTTTTCAGTTTTTTTTTATTGTGGGTAAAAATCAAATTTTTCACAATACATACCAATATTTGTAAAATGATATATAAATACATATGCATATATGTGCATGTGTTTACATAAATGTTATTTGTTATATATATATATATATATTTTTTAAAGGTGCTTAGATTACCTAAATATTACTCAGAAATTACAGGGATTCCCATGTTCCCCACTGCCCACACCTCCAACAACATCCCACACCACCATTCCTCATCTGTGTGGTACAACAACTGCAATGGATATACACATCCTGGGGCCTTGCCACCGAGCATAGACCACAGTTCACATCACAGACCACACTCTCTCCCACCCAGTTCTGCATGGTATATTCTGATGGAAAATGGCCTACATCTGTCGCCGCTTCACCACTCAGGACAACCCCCAAAGTCCCAAAAAAGCCCCAGTATTTAAACTGCCCCTCCTCTCCCTGCCCCAAAAATGTCCAGTGGCCACAGGCTCCACCTCACTGTTACAATTTCTTCCATTGCTTGAATCACAATATGTCTGCAACAGAAAACCACCAAGTCCACTCTAGTCCACAGCTCCTCCCCGAATCCTGAGGGGACTTGGAAGGTGATGTCCACTCCACCTCCAAGTGAGAGAGGGCTTATATCCCATGGATATAGTGGATGGGATTTTCTTGCCTTCAGCTGCAGCCCTCTCCATTCCCTGGGATGGCCGTTGCCCATCGTTGTCTCCTCGCCAGGTTACTTGGATGAGTCCATTGAGCTGTAGGGTAGGAGTTGCAGCTCCACCGAGATTCCAGGCACAGCTGGGACATAGGTGGGCCAGAGGATACAGTCTCTGGAAGTACACCTAAAAACTCCTGCATCACATATAGGTTTGAGTAGAAGGTACTGATGGACCATGTGCAAGGATGACTTATTTGAGTCCAACTCTGTCACTCTCAGGAACACAGATACCAACAAAGAGCCCACTAATTAGGCATCAATCTCTGGGGCTATCCCCACTTGTATAGTACCTGGGTGTCACCAGAGCCCTCAGGGGTCCCTCAGTGTGGGGTGATATCCACTTTGGTGTTCTATGAGATCCTACTGAGGTATGCATAAGTATTACCTCTGGGATGACCTCCCGACTCACTTTGAAGTCTCTTAGCCACGTGAACTCATTTCTCTTTACCTTTTCCCCCTTTTATTTAAGGTCTTTTTCCGATCATGTGGCCAGTTGGCACATGGTATTAATCCCTCGTTGCCAGGGAGGCTCATCCCTGGGAGTCATGTCCCACGTTTGGGGGAAGGTAATGCATTCAAATGCTGAGTTTGGCTTAGAGAGAGGCCACATTTGAGCAACAAGGAGGCTCTCAGGTGGCAACCCTTAGGGACCCCATAACAGTAGGCTAAGATTCAATTACAAGAGCAAAGACTCATAAGGCTAGTACTCAATAACAAGAACCCATCAGCGGGCCATCCTCTTTTGCCAGACATTGCCTCTGCAGTCAGGGGACTTCTGCTGCTCCCTTGGAGAATGTGACAGAGCTCTCCAGGCTGGGAATTCAGATTCCCTCATTAATTGAGTAATTGTCTACCCATCGTGACCATGCCCCATCCCTTGATCATTTGAACAATTTTATATATCTTTCATGTATATTCAGATGGACTTACTCCCATGAATCCCCCATCCCAGACACCCCCACCAATGATTCTCTGCAGTCCCTTGTAACCTTTCTGTGATCCAAACCTTCCTTGAATATGAAGCCAATGTAATAACAAAATACAATTAATGGGAAAAAGTAATAA
>JAQZBX010024752.1:16508-30067 GCA_029593785.1 Cabassous unicinctus
CTTTTTTTAAAAGAAATTTTTCTTCCTCTGGTATGCCTTTACTTCTTTTTTTTTTGCATTAGGTGAATATTTTCTAATCCTACATAATATAGTATTTTAATTTCTTCATGATATTTTCACTATATTTTGGAGTAATTTTTGTGGTTGCTCTAAGGCTTACTATATACATCTTACCTTATCAGAATCAGTCTCTTATTTATACTAACGTCAATCCTTTTAGATATATTAATAGAAATGTTACTTCTTTATAGTTCTATTTCCTTTCCCTTTTGTGTGGTCTTGTTGTTGTATTTATATTGCATCTATTAATGTTACAAGTCCAACAATATATAGTTATCATTATTACATTATCACTTGTAATCATTTCCTTCAACTAATACATCTTTGCTCCCCCATCTCCTTTGTGCTGTTATTGATGAATATGTTAACACTACATGATATACTTACTATTTATATCATTGTTTTTTAATCAATTATGGAAAAAAGTGTAGGAAATATGCATTATCCTAGGTTTTATAATTGCATACTTACCTTTTCTGGTGGTCTTTGTTTATTTGTGTGCATTGAAATTACCATTTGGTGTCACTTGCTTTTAGCCTTAAGAAGTTCCTTTATAAGGGGTCTGCATACAACAAATTCTCTCAGTCTTTTTAATCTGAGAAAATCATTATTTCCCCTTCAGTTCTGACAGATAGCTTTGCTTGATATATGATTCTTGGTTAACAGTTATTTTCTTTGAACCCTTCAAATATGTGATTTCCCTGATTTCTTCCTTCTATTGTTTAAGCTGAAATGTCACCTGTTAATTGTATACTGGTTCACCTGTAAGTGGTGAGTCATTTTTCTCTTGCTGCTTTATGTTTTATGTTTTATTTTTGGCTTTTATCATTTTTACTTTGGTTTTTCTATTGTGGATCTCTTTGTGATTACCCTGTTGTGAGGGTATTGAGTTTCATGGATATGTAGGTTATTTTTCAATGAATTTGGGAAGTTTTCTATTGTTATTTTTTAGAATGCTTTTTCTTCTCCTTACTCTTTCCACTCCTTTTACTACTCACATTACATATATGTTGTTGCACTTGATGATTTCCCATTTATCTTCGAGTCCCTGCTCATTTTGTTTCATTTCTTTTACTCTCTTGTTTGTATTGCATAATCTACATCAAATGCAGCTTCCAGTTTATTAATTCTTTCTCAAGTCAGTCCACATATACTGCTGAGCTCATAAAGTGATTTTGTTTTAATTTGCAACTATTCTCTTTGTCAATTTCAAAATTTCCATTTGGTTCTTTTTTTATAATCTCTATCATTTTTGATATTCTGTATTTGTTGCTACATTGCCATCATACCTTCCTTTACTTCTTTAAATATGCATTCCTTTGGTTCTCTGAATGTATTTTACTGGCTAATTTGAAGTATTTTTAAGTTAAACCTAACATTTTGCTGTTATCATAGGCAGTTTGTGTTGCTTACTTTTATTCTGGTATATGGGTCATACTTTCCTGTTTCTTCACATACCTCATATTTTTTTTGTTCACACCTGGATATATTTGGTAATACAATGTACCAACTTTGGGTACTGCCTCCCGTTCAAGTCTTGTTATTGTTCTTTGCTTGTTTGTGTAGTGAATGGTTGAATTATTTCAGTGACATCTATTCCTCCTCTCCACCGCAGTGTGAGGCCTCTGATGTTGCTCCTAAGTGAGATGCAGCTTTGGATATTCCCTCAGTCATTCTGGAACGCTAGTGGTATTAGGAGGGCTTTCTTTCTGTCTTCCCCTAACCACACCAAGCTGTTAAACAGCTTTTTGTTTTTTTTACTTACTTTTCTTTTCAACAATGCCTTGTGGCATAAATTGCTGTATGAACTGATCCAACCAAATCTTTGATCCTTTGAAGAAATAGCCTTAAATGCCAATTTTTCATATTTGTTATTACCCCAGGAAGCTCCTCCCAGCTAACTTAATCCCCTGTTATATCCTGCAAAATAGTAGGTTGACAGTCTTGGCTCTATCTTCATTAAATACACTGGTCTCCTACAGTGGTTTGGATATAAGTACCCCAGAAAAAAATGTTCTTAAACTTAATCCATTCCTGTGGTGTGAGCACTTTGAAATAAGACCTTTTGATAAGATTGCTTCAGATAAGGTGTTGACCAGAATTGGTCTTATTCCTGTTCCTGAAGCTTGTATAGGAGCACTCAGTAGAGGTGGTCTCAATAGCCTGTGATCCTCTTGGCTTGTCACTCTTAGTAGGGGGCTGCCATCTTAGGGTGATCATGTCCATATTATTACCAGCACGCCATGACCAAGGTAGAGCCTCCACTAGTGTGGGTCATTTGGAAGAAGGGAGCCCCACCTCTCCACCGTTTTAGCCTGGGACTTAGACTCAGCAACAGGTACCTGGAGACAGGATGAAAAACGTTATAGTTCTGCTTCTCATGGAAAGAAAGCCTTCTGACAGGGAGTTGTGAAGAGAGAGTGCTTTGTGTTTTTGGCTGCAGAAGTCTGGAATGTATTCTCTACCTCGATCATCAGGAAAGGAGAATGGAAGTAGACTAGTTCAACTACCACAGACTCACCTTTCTTACCAAATTTTCATAGATTTTCTTGAGTAGATTTTCTTTTTCATTTGCTGTTTGCTCTTAAAACCTTCCAAGTAGTAGGCAGGAGCTCAATCACTTGAGCCACATCCACTTGCCTGGGAAAATTCATTTTTTACAAAGGTGCAAAAGCAGTTAAGTGGAAAAAAGATTGTTTTTTCACTAAAAGTTATAACAACTGGCCATCCACAAGAAAAAGAATAAAATTTAACATTAACTTCATACCTTACATAAATCAACTCAAAATAGATGATAACTTTAAATATAATATAAAGCATAAAACTTTAAAAATAAAGTATAGATCTTCATGATATGAGGAACAGGTATAACTTATGAAAATTATTTTTAAAAATCCACTCATTTAAAGCTTTCCAGAAATTGTGTTAAGGTATACAGCAATTGAAGACACAGTTATTCAAGAAATTCTACTAAAACTCAATATGAATAATAAGAATCTGTGGCATTTGAACCACTACCCTTGACTACCTCCACCTTCCCAGTTCAGAGTGACTAAAACTATGCTCCAGGCAGGGATTAAACAAGAATACAGATCACCCTCTCCCACCTGGGAGTAATAACCCCAGCTTCCTAGGGTAATAACAAATATGAACCTTGGCCCAGTTCATTTCCAGGGCTGACTTGCCATGCTGGAAGAGGCCACCTAATAAAACAAGAGGTTATCACCTCCACCCATCACTGTGCTCCTAAGCAGGTGTGCCACTGAGAGAGAAGAAGGCTGCAGTCCCCAACCCTAGCTCTAAGACAAAACTCAGAGATTTTGATGATAGGAAGAGACAGGCTTTAAGAATCCAAAGCTCCAAAGCATTCCCCAAAGGAACTGACCTTATTTGAAACAGAATTGGAGGAGTTCAAGACTCAGGGTGCTCTCAAAAGTAGTAGGTGCTTTGGTGGCAAAAATTTAAGGAGACTGGCAACTTCATGAGAGCAAGAAGTTAAATCATAGGCCTGCTACTTTACTGGAGAGAATCGAGGAATGTGATAGTGAAGAAGAGCACTTCTCGGGTGAGAATGAACCTCAAATACTAGTCTCATAAAATATTCCTGCAAAGGACCCAGATTTAACGGGTAGAGCAATTCTTCTCCTGGCCTTGCCAAAAACAATAGAGAAATCAGCTGCCAATGAGTGGAGCTGGATGTGATCAAGGAAAGAGATAGAGCATTGCTAAAACCAGTTTGATGGTTAGGCTAATGTATGAACTTGACCAAGTAATTGTGCCCAGTTGTTTGGTCAAGCAAGCAGTGGGCTAATTGTAATACAAGGACATTTATGGGCTTTAGTCATCAGTGAGCTTACTGAATAGAGGGCTGATTACATCTAGGATCAACCAGGGAGATTGTTATCAGCAATGAGTTTTAAGATAATCAGTTGAGTGCCTTAAAAGGGGAAGTTGATGTCAGCATTCAGAGAGAATTTCCCAGTTTGTTTTTGGACAGCCAGCGTCTCCTGGGAACTCGTCAAGGACCTTCACTGGACTTTCATCAGAGGCCCTGGTTTGCAGCCTGCCTGCAGAATCTGGAATTGTGCTTCCCCACAGTCACATAAGAGAATCTTATAAAATCTTATACTATTTACAGATATCTCCTGTTGATTCTGTTTCCCTAGAGAACCCTGACTAATATAGCTTGGTACTTGGAGCGGTTCTTGAGGAACAGAGTCTTAAACAAGGGATATCTGAGCTGGTTCTGGGTGTTTTGCAACTGGCTGTCTACTCTAACTGGACTCAAGGGTACTAATGACTCCCTTCATAATAATCGAGAGGCCACTAACAGTACATGGGTGAGCTGGCAATAGAGATACGCAAAATATCATCACTGAATTCCCCTACTTCCATGATTATAAGAGTCAAGGATCTGACTTAGAGTGTTTTCAACACCTTAACAGAGTTTTGTGGAGTCAAAAAGTATAATGATGTTGGCTGGCTCCTCCTAGATACTCTGGATTCAGTTATAAAAGAAAGAGATGAGCTAAAGGCTTCACATTTGCAACATAAATGCTGCCTGAAAAATGTGAAAGTTTCTAGGTGTGCTCAAAGAAAATCTTGTTTCCTGCAGCCACAGGCTTGACCTATCTGAAAACCAGATTCAGGCTCTTATTTTATGAGTAGCGGATTTACAAAGGAAACTAATATTTCAACCCCTCAGGGTATCTGCTGTTAAAGTGAAGGCATTGTTTGGAAAAAAGTGAAACCCCGAGGATTGGGATGGAGACATATGGGACGATGATAACATTGGTGGGGACATTAGAACCCTAAATTCTGCTAAGACTTTACCAGATGAACCTGCAAAGGCCTGTCCTGTGGAGACCATACTTTTGTCAACCTTGTGTCACTCAGTCTCCAGCCTGCTCCAGGGAGTCCAGACCTCCTTCTAGCCCTGAGGTGGGTACCAACCAAACTAAGGCCTGTACTGTCCAGCCTCTGGGCTACCCCCGGGAGTTTGGACCTCCTCCCAACCCTAAGGCAGGTACCATTCCAACTCCAGCATGCACTGCCCAACCTCTACCCTGCCCTGAAGAATCTTCCAACCCCTGACTGATGAGATTAATCCTGTCTTACCAGAAGAAAATGCAAAGGAATGTCCTGAGGTCAGTAGCTTGCAAGGTATTTCTAGTCTTTCTCCTTATCCACCCCCACCACCTGTCTTCTCTTTGGGACCTATTACTAGGCAAAATCACAACAAGCCCCCAAAGGTGAAATACAAAATGTGACCTATGAGGAAGTAAGCTATATTCTGAAAGAACTGCATGAGTTTTCCAACTTATATAGACAAAAATCAGGGGAGTATGTGTGGGAATGTATACTAAGGGTATGGGATAATGGTAGAAAGAATATAAAGTTGGCTCAGAAGTGACATTAATTCCAGGAGACCGAAAACGTCACTGTGGTCCACCAGTCAGAGTAGGGTCTTATGGCGGTCAGGTGATTGATGGAGTTTTAGCTCAGGTCTGTCTCACAGTGGGTCCAGTAGGTCCCCGGACCCATTCTGTGGTTATTTCCTCAGTTCCAGAATGCCTAATTGGAATAGACATACTAAGTAACTGGCAGCATCCCCACATTGGTCCCTGACTTATGAGGGCTATTATGGTAAGAAAGGCAAAGTGGTGGAAGCCACTAGAAATGCCTCTGCCTAGCAAAATAGTAAATCAAAAGCAACACCAGTCCCTCTTCTTGCTTTCTACCCTCTGTTCTCACCTTCTGCCCCCTGGTCTTGCCTTCTTCCACCCAGCCTGGAAAAACATGCAATTAAAACCTGGGCATTTGTAATCTGTAGTGGGGAATTGTAGTCTGGAAATGGACCCTCTTTATTACTTTCAGGCCCTTCCTCTCTTACTGGGACCCATGATCTGTTATTGTCTGCCATTTCTCTTCCCTCCCTTCTTTAATAAATTACTGGCCTAACTAAAAAAAAATAAAAATAATAAATAAATAAAAATAAATAAATAAATAAACAAATAAATAAATAGCAATGCCAGATTCCTGGAGAGATTGCAGAGATTAGTGCTACCATCGATATTGTTTCTCTCATAGCCAGGATTCATGGGTCCAGGAATCAAGGAGTGGAAATGGGAGTGGCACCACTCACTATTACCCCTAGTGACCCACTAGGAAAATTTTTGCTTCCTGTGCCTGCCACCTTAAGCTTTGCTGGTCTCCAAGTCTTAGTTCCAAAAGGATGAGTGCTGCCACCAGGGAACACAGCAATGATTCCATTTTAGGAGAAGGTAAGATTGCCCCCTGGCTACTTTGGGCTCCTCTTACCTCTGAATCAACAGGCAAAGAAGGGAATTACTGTACTTGAAGGAGTGATTGATCCTGACTGTCAAAGGGAAATAAGACTGCTTCTTCATAATGAGGGTAAAGAAAATTTTGCCTGGAATATAGGAAATCCTCTAGGCCATCTCTTAGTACTGCCATGCCCTGTGATTAAAGTCAGTGGAAAATTGCAATAACCCAACCCAAGAAATAACCATGGCCCAGAATCTTCAGGAATGTAAGTTTGGGTCACCCCAGGCCTGCTGAAGTGCTTGCTGAGGGTGGTAAAACATGGAATGGGTAGCAGAAGAAGATAGTGATAAATATGAACTTCAACCACGTGACCAGTTACAGAAATGAGGACTGTAATAGTCATGAATCTTTTTTCCTTGTTTTTTTATGAGTATGATTGTATATGCACATTAAAAAAATGTCTTTGTTTTCTTCCCTAACCTTTTCCTCTATCATATAACAAATTGTATTAGTTTCAAGTCATAATAGTTAAGGATGTCAAGTTTAAAAATGAATATTACCCAAGGACTTGCACCGTATTCCATAAGGAATAGGGACTTTTCCTATCTGCGTCCTTAGAACTTGATACGCTTTTCTGTGATCATTTCAAACAATGTAAGTAGGGAATAAATTTCAGTTGGGTACCAACTTAATATCTTGCCTTTTAAAATTCTCATTTATCTTTCTTAATTAGAGAAAATCACTCTAAAAATCATCTATAATATTAAATTTTTCACACCGGCTTTAAAAACACATTATAGAGTGAGTGCAAACCAAACAATATGGTAGATTGTCAAAATATGCAAAAAGATATATGGGACTAGGACAAAACCCAAACTGTTTTAAGAATTCTGAATGTGATAAATGTATTATTTCGAATCAATAGAGAAATGATGGACTATTAAATGATGGTCTTGGGATAACTAGCTTATCATTTGGAAATAGAGTGGGATCCCTAATCAACCCTAATCTAAATAGATCTCAAGTGACTAGCAATGTAAGACTTAAAACTGAATACAAATATTAGAAGAAATACTCTTGGGAAAGAAGATGCCTTTGCTACCAAAATTCCAAATCTGAATTCATAATTAAAAAAAAATTGATGCATGTGATTTTCTTGATCATTTGCCTGTTTGCCTTCAATCCATTTCCTGCCTTCCCCTGGCTATTTTGTATCACAATCAAATGAACTGTTTCAACTCTGTTTTACAAGCTCCCTATCAAATGACGTCTTGTTAGATTTGACCAATAACAGGTACTGATAAGTAATTGGAGAGAGAGAGAGGAAAGAAGAAGCCAGAATATTCCCCTTCTCTTTCTCTGCTATAGGCTGTGTCTCCAGCATGGGTTGTAACTACTCAGTGATTCTAGCCCCCTCAGGATAATTCCCACTATGGCCAGAATTCTGGATTCTGTTAGTTACCAGTCCTCATTGTAGGAATTTACTACAATTGCCCGTCTCTGTGTGACCTTATCATGCACTGTCAGGCTTTTTGCTTTTCCAACCCTTTGTAATTGCTTCCTGAAGTATATTTTCTTCATTTAATTATTTAACTAGCTGGCAAGGGTTCTGTTTTTCTGAGTAGATCCTTACCAATACAGTGACTATTTAAAACTTAAAATATTCAGAGAATAGAAAAAGGTAAACACAACTGGTAGTCAAATAAGACAAAGAAAAATACTTAAGATAATTGTAAGAGAAAGGAAAAGTTTAGTATGTTGAATAAATAAGGAGCTCTTACAAAAACCAAAATGAAAAAAACAAGTATGTGAATACAGAGATGTACTAATAATCATTTATGCACAAAAATATGTATACAAATGGTAAATAAACTTAAGAAAAGATGTTTAACTTATTTAAAATTAAATTAATGGAATTAAATCCTCAATGAGGTTTTGTTTATTTTACTTTCTTTTTGCAGGGAGAGAAGAGCTACCAGTGTGGCAAAATTCCAAAAGATGATAATTGCCAGTTTGGTGGGGGTATAATGGAGCAGGCACTTTTCCTAAATTGATAGAATATTTATGGAGGACAATTTTGCAAAGCAGACCAAAAGACTCGCAAGTGAATAAGTATATACTTAAATGGATATTAATTAGTAGCTTGATTGTAACAGGGGAATATGGAATTAAAATCTATACCCTTTGTCATGGTTCAAATCTGTATGCAGCCCCAGAAAAGGAATGCTTCTAAAGTTAATCTGGGACACCAATGTGACTCAAGTGATTGAGCGCCTGCCTACCACATGGGAGGCCCCGGGTTCGGTTCCCAGTGCCCCCTAAAGAAGATGAGCAAGACAGTGACCTGACATAACAAGATGATGCAACAAAGAGACACAAGGAGGAAGACACAATGAGAAACACATTGAGTGGAAGTGACTCAAGAAATTAGGTGCCTCCTTCCCACATGGGTAGTCCCGGGTTCAGTTCCATTGCCTCCAAAAAGAAGATGAGCACACAATGAACAAACACAGAAAGCACAAATAATGGGGGGCGGGGGGAGAGAATAGATAAATAAGTAATAAATCTTAAAAAAAAACAAAACAGTTAATTCATTCCTGTGTGTATGGACTCATTGTAAGTAGGAGCTTTTGGTGAATAAGATTTTAAGATGTAACCCACCTCATTCAAAGTGGATCTTAATCCTCTTACTGGAGTCCTTTATAAGGGAATAAAATTCAGACTAAAAGAGAGAAAGCCATGGAAGCAAGGAGCTGTAAGTGACAAAACCAGGAAGAGAAGGGAGAGACCATCAGGCACTGCCATGTGCCTTGCCATGTGACAGAGGAGGCCGGGATAACTGGCAGCCTGCCTTCAGAGAGAAGGAACCATCTTGATGATGCCTGGATTTGGACATTTTCATGGGCTCAAAACTGTAAGCTTTAAGCTAATATATACCTATTGTAAAACCAATCCATATCTGTTTCCAGGAGCCTAGTAAAGTAGAACACTCATCAATAGGTAATTTGTTTAAAAATATTGGTACATAATGGTTTATATTTTATTATGATGTAGATCTTTGCTTGTTGTTAAGAAGAGATTTCTGCAATATATTGTTAAGTGAAAAACAGTCTTTCAAAAATGATCTCACATTTCTAAAGGGATATGAGACAATATTCTGGTATGATATATATTAAAATGCTAAAGGTAGTAATTTTTAGATTGCCACGAAGTGATTGTTTTAATTTTAATTTTATTTTTAAGCATTACTGATTTGTATGTCTTATTTTCTTTCATTTTTTCCTATGATTGTGTATGAAAGTAATAATAAAAGTTACCATTTTGAAAACTTTAACTACGTAAAGAACTAGTAGATATTGATATTTTTTCCTATCTGTAAATCTGCCTTCCCTTAATGTTTTATGGTATTGTCAGATTGCTATCTCAAAACTGTCAGATTAGCTTGATTCAGCCCTGATCCTGGGATTTGAAAGACAAATTGAATCAATGTTATGGAGTCAGTGTGTTGCCCATTTGTAAAAAGAGGAATTTTCTTCTTGAGGCTGTGGAATGGAAGTAGGGGATTGCAGCCATCCCACTTCTGCTTTCTGGAGGTGCTTTGATCCTAGGCCCATTCAGAGCCCCAGCAGGAACCCAGAGTGCTAAGTGATAAAGCTGAACAATTGTACTAACCCAGAACATCCATGGCACACTTACACAAATGAAAGTGAGACTGGGTAGGAGAACAGAAAGGGGAGAATAGAACTAGTGAGAGCTATTTCAAGTATAGTCAGAAATAGATGTGAAGAAGATAGGAAAATGGACAAATAGGGACGGAGGTAGAGATGGGAGAAGGAAAAATGGAAAGGAAGGCAAGATATAAAAGGAATAAGAAATGAAGAAAAGTGCTAAAGAGGATATTCCAGGATTCATGTCACTTAGGTGAAAGAAAATGACACTATATTTGGGTGGTGATGACACAGGTGTTATGAGCAGTTAAAAAATCATTGAGCTGTACATGTAAGATTTGTATGCTGCCTTACATGTTCATTATTTCTTGATTTGAAAAATACATCAAACCCCAGTTCTGTGCTTAAAGGTTCCTGGTAGATAAGGAAGAGAGACAAGGAAAGCAAAGTAATTGGAAGCAAAGTAAAAGAGGAAAGAAGGAAGGAAGGAAGGAAAGGTTGGAGGAAGGAGCAAGAGAGGAAGAGAGGAAGAAAGGGAGGGAGGGAAGAAGAAAAGAAGGAAAGAAGGAAAGAAACTATGGCTTCTCAAAAAGGATGTACAACTGGCAATTCAATTTCTCTCTTTCATTTTAGGCTTGGGTGCCATCTTAATCATCAATATTATAGGTAAGTCACCTTACAAGTATAAGTTGGTGTGTACTCAAACAACACAATTTTAGGCTGTTTTAAATTATTATTTTTTTTATAAACACACTATACCCACAAAGCAAAAACTCTCCCACCATTCCCTTCCCCCACCCCTGGTAACTTCTAATGTACTTTATGTCTCTGCAAATTTGTTATTTCTGTATATATTATGTAAGTGACAACATACAATTTTTGTTCTTATGTGCCTTGCTCATTTCACTCAGCATAATGTTTTCAAGGTTCATCAATATCACAGCATGTTTTAGAACTTCATTACTTCTATGCCAGAATAATATCCCATTGACAATACAATTTAAATTTTTTTCTCTCTTTCTATTTCTTTTTCTTTCTCCAGGTAGAAAATAGTAAAGATTCTCTTGGATGCTATTCTTGGAAAAAGAAAATACATTCACTGAGAATCATTAACATCCATGCATGGTTTGGTTAATTTTAACTTTAACTGCTTAACTAGGGTGAATATATAAACATAATAATATACAATGAATTTTTTTGTAAATTTGTATGTCCTCCCTAGAGACTTTATTAAAAGTTTGGCCTTTAAGTACTGAGAATGGACAAGTTCCAGAACTGCAAATAGGTTTCTATTAGTTTGCACAAACAATGCACAATGTACTTTTTTGAGGAAAGAAAGAGGGATTTCTAGTAAAGGTATATTAGTGTCACAGAATGAGTCAAGAATTTGTTTTGAGAAAGCCTGGTGGGAGAGTCATCTGAGTTTATCCTTCAAGGATCACATTTTCATTTTATGAAACAAAGAACACTAGAAAATCTCTCTAGTAGGCTTTAAAAGCAGAAATTCTTCCACTGTAAGAATAAGGATGGCAAAAAAGCCTGCTTAGTAAAACTCAGTATGTTCTGAAATGAACCTTAATTGGCAACTTAAAACTTTCCCTGATGATGTATCCCCCAGTCCCAGATCTTATCCCCAATGAAATACAGACACAAGGCAAGACAACAGCTACCAGGTCCTGTGCATACTGGAGCCTGAAACACTGTTCAGATAAAGGCCTCCTCCTCCCTGTGCATTGAGGTGACCTCCAAGTAAGCCCTAACTTTATTGAGCACTTACGCTTTAGGATCTATTCTAAGCACTTCATATGTAATACCTTCTTATTTAACCCTCACAAGATATACACTGTTTTACCCGCATTTTATGTGTAATGCTAATCCATGCCTACTCTTTTTTTTATTTTTTATTTTTATTTTTATTAATTTGTTTTTGAGGTACCAGGGCTGGGGATTGATCCCGGCACCTTGTATGTGGGAAGCTGGTGCTCAACCACTGAGCCACATCAGCATCCCTATGCCTACTCTTTAAGCATTTCTGGTTTGTCTGTCAGTTAATGAAAGTCACTTTTTCATGTCTCTTTTATTCCGGGTTCTAACCAATAGTGTATGAATAAAATTAATTGATAAGCAGATGGAAATCAAAGTATCCACTTACTTATGGAGGATTAATTTCTCCAAACTTCCAGTGTTTTGAAGGACTGGATTGGAGAATGTAGTTTAGATTGAAGCCAAACAAACCAGGCTTCCTCTTACTCTCTGAAAAATTTGAACTGGTTTGTATTGGGTCTGCGGACAGACTACACATGCATCATGAGCCAGCAGAGGTGAGATGGATCAGTGCCTGTCTCAAAGATCCAGTCTTCAGCACAGGAAAGAAGTGGCTTCTAGAAGAACAGGTACTCTCCCAGGGCTGCAGGGAGATTGGGAGCTGAAATTTTGCATCCTCAGAGCTGCACCCAGTAGCTGCTCCTTTAGGTGCTATGGAACTTCAGGAGGTATTGGGACAAACAAAATCAACAGGTTTCTCTGATTTTTGGTGAAAGATTACATAAGGATTAAATTTTGAAATGTCCTCATCCTAATATATTTTATAATCATTTAAACATGACCAGATCTGTAATAAAAGCTTTAATAGTGCTGGTGATGTTTCTGGAAAAGTAAAAACTTTAAATTGATTTGTTGTTCTGGTCATCTCATTCTTCTCATTTGTATGATTTAGCTCACCTATTTGAGATGTATCATATCTATTCTCTTCCCCAACCCTGCACTACAATACTTAAAGCATGCAGAATTTTTAATATCATGCTATATCAGATTATTAAATTCTTGAGATCTCCTGTATTATGATACAGATAGTCGACATGTAGTGTTTAAGGAACAAATTCATTCTTTTAGAATTCTTCTTTTTAAATTGCATAAACTTTTTGGTATTTTGATGACTATTTCTAAGAAATTCTGAAAACGAGTCTTTTGCTAAAAGGATAAAGATGATATTTAGCCATATTTTTAGTTAATGAGATCAAGAACCATAAAATCAAGGTTTCAAAACCTGTTTCTTAAGTTGCCATAAAACTGATGCTGTGAAATATAGGAAAATGATGTTCTTTGTTTAGGAGTTGCTTTCACAGTGGATTTGCCTTGCCACTGATTTTATGTATTAGATTGATAGGATGATCAAATATCAATGACTTCATATAGTAAAATCTATGTAGTATTATGAGAAAATTTGAAAGACTGTAACTTTCACAAAAAATGAAAAGCAATGCAGCACTATACATTCCAAAGAAAAAAGTCTATGCAGGAGAGATGAACTCAGCTACTCTGAAATGTGCTTAAAATACCAATTACAGCAGATACTTAGCACCAGGGATTGTGACACTTGCTTTCCATATTTAATGATGCTAATAATAGGACTGTAACTGAAAAGTCCAATTCTGGCTGAGTTTGCACAGTGTGCAGTAAAAGCTGGTGTTAAATTGAAAGTCACAGATAACTCTGGGGTAAAAGAGGCAGGGATAGCTCTGTCCAAAAAAAAAAAAAGAAAAA
>JAQZBX010024753.1:0-29978 GCA_029593785.1 Cabassous unicinctus
AGTGCTATATGAAACCTCTTCAACCATGCAGAAGAGGACATATTTGGAGATAGTAGAGCAACAACAGAGAAGAAACCTGGGTCCTACGATTACCTCATGGAAAAGAGCCACCCACAAAGCCTAGTCAGCTAAAGTCTGCACCGTTACCCCCAAGGATACTTTCCACTTTATTGAGGCACTGTTTCTGAAGTCTTTTCTTACAATAGCCTGTACCTAAGTGATAGAAGTTCTCTCCTTATCTCAGTCACATCACTTGATAATCACTCTTTCCTTTGCAGATATTTTCCTTTCTGGAAACAGTACTATAAATATATATTTCAGAACATTTAGCAGCTATCTCCAAAATTACAGTCTTTTATTAACAGCTCTAGAGAGCACTTATAGCAATACACACCTCTCAAAAGACCCTGTTTTTTGTTAATGCATTTTAATATAATAAAGTAATTATTGCTTTTTTCAACTCTGAAAGATTAGTATATTTTTGTAGAAAAAAATGTCATATCACAGAGTGGTGAATAATAATGCAACCTCTAAAGGCAGACAGTCTGATTCAAATGTAAGCTTGTCCTTTAATCTGTTGACTGACTATGACCAAGTTATGTCCAAGTCTCATCCACTGTAAAATTCAGCCTTTCAAAAACATTTATTGAAGCACTCTTCTTAGTACTGGGAATATACCATTGGACATAATTGGAAAAATATTGTTATCATAGATCATAGAGGAAACAAAAGACTTAAGCAAAATATTTTGAATGTTAGATAGAGTAACTGCTATGGAAAACAAATGCAGCAAGGACAAGGGATGGGATTAGGCACTATTTTAAATAAGGTGGCAAGGGATTGTCTTATGAGGAAGTGAATGAGATAAGACACATGCAGTTATCTGGAGGATGGGAATTTTAGGAAGAAGAAAAAAAATGGAAGAAGTCTGGCAGCATCAGGGCTAATGTGTAGAGGGTAGCAGGAGAAGTTCAGTTTGGCTGTGCCAAAGTGAGCATAACAGATGAAATGATAAAGGATGAGTTCATAGAAATAAGACAGAGGAGCAAAATCATGTTGGAGATGAGACTCTTATGAAAATTTTTGAGTTTTACTCTGAGTGTAATGGGAAGTCATGTAGGTTTTGGAAGAAAAGTGACATAATACAATTTTCATTTTAACAGTAACACTCTGGCCCTTACATTGAGTTTCGACTTGAGAGAAATAAGGCAGGAAACAGAGAGACAATCTAGAAGGCTGCAGCTATATTTTAAACCTGAGATTATAGGTCTTTTGGACAAGGGTGGTAGCAGAGGAGTTGTTGAGAAATAGTCACCCTCCAAGTACATTCTGCACAGAGAATCAATATGATATGCTGATGGACTCGATGTGGGGTGTGTGGCATACAGAAAATACGAGGATGAGGCTTAAGTCTTTGCCTGAACAAGTGGGAGGATGACTTTCCATTACTTGAGATTAAATTTCAGGTATTTCAAAAAACTACCTGAGAGTTATCTTGTGAAGATAAACTACATCAATTATATACCTAAAGCCCTTTGAATATTGTTTACCACTCAGTAGGTGCTCAGTAAATATAATGTTTTTACCATAATTATATAACATCAATAATTTGTAAACAAAAACTAATGTTCATACTTTGTCATGCTCTATTCTAGTCTTATTTTCTTAATCATTTTTAAGTGTTTCAAATTTACAATGCATTGTATTTAGACATGCCACCATCAACGAAAGGATTTTTTCTTAAAAATATTTCAGACCACATCTTACATAAAATATGATATATATTGATTTAAATAGCAGAAATACAGGAAAAATGCAAATAGCCTAGTGTTTTCACATTGTCCAAATGGTATGTTACATTTATCTAATAACATCATAAATGCCTTCCAGACTTATAAGGAAACAGGGTAGTCTGAATTTAATTAAAATATAAGTATTTCCTGAACATTTCACTGTCTGAAAAATTATAGCATCTATTGACCATCTTTGTCAAAACTAACCAAAACAATGCAATTTCTAAATTATGGAAATGTACATAAATGAAAGAATGTCCAGCACAGTTCATAAGAAACACCAGAAAATGTAAATAGCCTATAAACATAAGATACAGTGCATGTAAAAGATGAGGGATTAGTCAAAAACTCTATTATTAAAAATAAATGATGTGGCTCAAGCACTTGAGCAACTGCTTCCCACATGAGAGGTCACAGGTTCATCCCTGGTGCCTCCTAAAAACAAAACAAAACAAAACAAAACAAAACAAAACAACAAGCAAACAAATGAAAAAACAACTCAGGGGAGCCGAAGTGGCTCCAAGGTTGAGTGCTGGCCTTAAACGTAAGAGGGCTGGGGTTCAATCCCTGGCCCCGGTACCTCCAAAAATAAATAGATGATAGATAGATAGATGATTGATAGATAGATAGATAGATAGATAGATACATAGATAGAGATAAAAATAAATGCTTATCAAAGAACATCTGCTAATAAAATAAAGAGGAATTGCCATACATACAGATTCTAAACAATATAGATTTCAGAGCAAAAATACCCATAATAAAGTAATTTATATGGATATAATATATCATAAGGTAAATTTTTGTATGAATAAAATTTCATATAAATTTCAATTAAAATTCAGGATGTAGAGAAAATAATGTACATTTTATGTATTTGAATAAATTAATGAACAGTGACCAGTTAGTGAAAATTCATTGCTATTTTACTTCTAAAAGAGCTGTTGATCTTTATTTTAATCTTTCAAAAATCATTTAAGAAAATGTACAAATTCTAAAAAAATGTGAAATAAATGAAGGTAATAGAAATTACTTGAATTCCAAAAAATTTATCTAGTACCCATTGCTTCAGTTTAAATAAAAAAATAATCAAATATTTGGAAAATGAAGAAAACATTCTTTTTTAAAAATACATTGAAAAGCAAAAAAAAAAATTTAATTGCATTTACAGTTTATGTAAAGGATTTTCAAAAAGGAACTTTTATAACCTACCTGACTAAAATTTATGGGATGTCACAAAATTTAGATTCATTACTAATTCTTAGTTTTACAACTTTTCTCTATTAAAATTTGTGTAACAAATGAGCCAAGAATTTAACTCAAGATAACAAACTTATAGAAATTAAGATAAAGGAAATGATATTTTTAATCATACCAAAATTAAATAAAGTAATATATTGACATATCACAGAATGATAAGGTTTTTAAATGGTTAGCTGGAAGACGCAAAAGCGATATCAGAGCATGCAGATATTTAACATCATTAATTACAAAACTTCAGGTCTTAAAGCATGGAAAGAGGAGATTCTTGATTCTGTTCACGAACCAAGAAAACATTTGTTCTAGTTTTCTAATCTGCTTAAGCAAATACTACAAAATATGTGGACTTAAACAATGGTAATTTATTAGATTGTGGTTTTGAAGCTAAAATAAAGTCCAAAACAAGGCCTCATCAAAGCATTATTGAAGCAATGCTCACTCAAGACTATGGCAGCAGCCAGTGATCCTTGGAACTTAGTTTCAAGTCACATAGAAGCATCTCCTAGTCTTTCTCTTCTCTTCCAGTTTCCCTTGATGTTTGGCTTCTAGCTGTTGCATGAGCCTTCCTCTCCCTTTCACTGAATTTCAATTTCTTATAAAGGATTCCAGTAATAGGATGAAGACCCATCACTACTGAGGTGGGCTAAATCTTAATTGAAGTAATGTTATAAAAAATCCTACTTACAAAGGTTCAAACCAAAGGAATAGGTTAAAATTGAAGAATATGCTTTTCTGGGGTACATGGAGTTCCAAACTCCCAAAATATTCAACTCTCAAAGGAAGTACTAAATATTACAGTGCTGAGTGAAATCTGAGAGTTGCAAATGAGTAATAGAAAATGACAAAAAAAACTTGCATATACATTTGTAATACAAACATACACTGACATAGAAGACCATGAAAAAAACTATGAAAAATAATTAGGATATTGTTATTTTCTTTAATAATTTAAAATATTTTGTGGCTTTTCTTCAATGTTCACATATGTTTATTCAATAACTCAATTTTATCACAATATTTTAGTTTTGCTCTAAGAACAAATATTGAAATGCTGTTTTTCCTTTTTAGATATTTATGAATAAGATAAAACAAAAAGCATTTATAAATATCAGTAAACATTTTCATTACAAAAGTTATTGTATATTCAAAATTTTGCAATAATGTATGTATTCTGATTACAGTGGCCAAAATTTATTAGTACTACATAAATTCTTTCCATATACCATCCGATTTAATCTAACAAATCCATGGATTTAGAATTATTTTTCTTGCACAACTGAGAAACTGCATTTAAATTTTCAGTGACTTACTAAGAGATATAAATCTAAAAATCTGGCAGATCTAGGCTATAAACCCTAGATTGTTCAGGCTAAAGCAGCTCTCTTTGACTATGCTATATTTCTTAGTACAAAAAAAATGGAATGACTTCTGAAAGTGATCTCCATAAAAATTTCTCTGAAATTGGAACTTTCATGGGGATTTCTATGATACATTTTGAAAGACAATGACATATTTTTTCACATTAGCTGCGCTAAAACACACATATATTTAAACCATAGGCTTAATACATATTCCATAGGTTCCAATTACAATGCAGAGTTCCTAAAACATATTCTTGGAAATATTGCTGACCATGGGTGGTGAAATAGAGGATGGCTCAGCAGAAATGCAAACTAATTAAAAGATGCTAGTGTATTTAGAAAGCTACAAATTAAATATCCAAATTGGCATGAAACCAAAGATGCATGTAAATGTTCGGCATTGCTGTCATTTCACTTGCCTGGAGCTCTCACTCTTCTGCATGACTCTAATGAGAACATTTTTCACTTCTTTGTTCCTAAGGCTATAAATGAGTGGATTCCGCATGGGGATCACCATAGTATAAAACACAGAAGCCACTTGATCTTTTCCTAAGGAGTAGGAAGTCTTTGGTTTTAAATAAGTAAAAATTATGGTGCCATAAAAAATGGTGACTCCCAGGAGGTGGGAGGCACAAGTAGAGAAGGCTTTGTGCTTTCCTGAAGTGGATTTAATTTTAAAGATAGTAGACAGAATGGACATGTAGGACACGGAGATCATGGTAAGAACACAGATACAGTTGAGCCACTGAAAACGAGTATCATGATTTCAGTGTCACGAGGGTCAGTGCAAGATAGGGCTAAAATTGGGGTTAAGCCACAGAAAAAGTGATAGATCACACTGGAGTTGCAGAAATGCAAACTGTTTATGCAAAAAATATTGAAAAAGGATTCATTAAAACCAATCATGTAGGAACAAGTGACCAGGACATGGCAGAGTCTCCTGGACAAAATACTGGGTATTCAAGAGGCTTGCAGATAGCTACATAGCAGTCGTAGGCCATTGAAGACAGAAAGAAGAATTCAGTGGCACTCAAAAAGACAAAAAAGTACATCTGGGTGAAGCAGCCAATAAATGATATATACTTGTTGGAAGGCAGTAAATTCTCTAAGGCTTTTAGGTGTGATGACTGTTGAGTAACTGAGGCCAAGGAATGACAGGTGACTGAGGAATAAGTACATGGGGGTGTGAAGCTAGAGATCCAGGCAAATTATCAGTATCATCCCTGCATTCCTTAGCACTGTACTCAAGTATATCAGGAGAAATAGTATAAAGATGACATGCTGGATCTCTTCGGAGTCTGTCAATCCCATAAGGATGAAGTAAGACACATTTGTGTTATTCCTACTTCCCATAGTGTTCAACTGTTGTCAACTGTTGAGAATTCAAAGGTGACACTTAGCATGAATGGCATCAAAAGAGTTTTTGCTTCATGTATGATTTGGAATTTTTAAAAATTAGTAATAATGGAAATTCATAATAAAGATAATTTGCAAAATATTACTGAAAAAAACAATATTTTGATTATCTATAAATTAGGTATAAACCATCCTTTGGATATTATATAACAGAAACTTATATATTTCATTATTATAATGGACTTGAAACTGTTAAAAATATTTCACTTTATTAACACATTCATCCGGATGAAAATATTATACCATAGATTTCATTACTGTACACATTTTTAGATGATAAATGGGTATAGAAAATTAAGTAAATTATTAAGAGACAAAATAATTAACTTTTGGCCCTGCTCTGTGAGTCTAACAAAATTGATTGCATCCAGAGATCATGTACATAACACTATATTCCTACTTGTATTTAATTTCAGTAAAAGAGAAAAAAATGCTATAGAAAAAGCAATCATAGTTTTAAAGAATGATCAACTGTTCTTTTGTATCTGATATTATTTGATACACATGACAGATCTGAAATTAAACACTTATGTTACTTTACTGAGGTATATTCATATTGTAGACCACACATTGCTATTAAGTTTGAGAAGATATGTTCTTATGTAATTATTTAAAATCAAATTTCTTCCAAAATTTATAATTTCAATATAGGTACATTGTTTTATCACTCTGATTCTATGAATTCTATATTTCCATGTTTACAAATTCTGTTATTACATAGGTAAGGTCTTCATGATATGCATATGTTTCTGCATATTTTCTAATAATATGCCTATTTTTGAGATAATCTAAAATACTCTTACTTTGAGAGTAATACTTACCATGAGTCAAAAGTGGTGTAAAACCTCTTCCAGGATTATCTGTCTAGAAATTTGTCAACCTCAAGTTTTTCTCACAAATAAAATATGCAAACCAGTTAAGAACCTGACAATTTTGTGATATAATATTTGTTTCCTATCATAATGACCTGTTTAATATTTTGTGCATGCATAGTTTTTGTTCTGAGGTAAAAATAATTCAACCTCAAAATTCTGTTCAGGTTCTCATCAAATAGAAAGTTGTCCTGGAAATTATGTCTCACAAGAATACCATGGAGCTACCGTGAACATACGCAGAGCTGTCTCTCCCTTACCTTTCACCCTGATAATGCCATGGCATCTGTTTTGCTGAAGAATACTTATAATGCAATATCTGGTCATCCCTGGGACCATTTCCAAAGGAGTGTGTTTGGCATTATTCCAAGGATAAAATTTCCAGGACTAATGCATTCATTTTAGGTTTGTAAGAGTGCTGCCTTCCCCTTAGAAACCATATGATGTTGAGCATCATTTTCTGGTATTCTATTGAGATTCTCTATTTTATGACTGGTTAAAAAGAAGTTATTTCTAGAGAAATACTTAAGCTGTGGGTGAAAGGTCAAAGTGTTAACCACCATAGATGCAACAGTACATTTTCCACAATGTAACCTTTTTATATTTAAAAGTTGGGCCCTATCATAGGGAGTGAAACATTACTCATTAATTATGATAGAAACAACAAAACTCACAAAAGGAAAGGAAAGTCATTCATAAGTATTACTAATCTTAGTTTTTTTCCAACCAATAATTTTCCTTTGTGCACCTATTTTTATGCATATTTATTAGTTCAAACAGTTTTATTGTACCTTTTTAAAATAACATCTTGATTTTATTATTAAATATTTATAACTCATCTTTACCTGTGTTTAATACAATTTAATCATTTTTGCATTGGCTGCTTACATAACTAATTTCTTTCTATGGTTGTGCAACAGCCAATGAATATTTTTGTGGCATGACAAATTAAACATGGTAGATATTCTCCTATCAGTTTTTGCAGTGTCACCTGATTCATCTACACAAAATTTTTGTTGTAGTGAGACACAATGTTTCTGCAACTTGTTTCATTATTTTATTGTTCTTGGTTTTTATTATACTAAAAGAACCATAAGAGAAGAAAAGTAAAAATCAGTGCTAAGTGGAATAAAGATTTGATATCAAATTAATGCCCAAAAGCTCACTGAAATGCTTTCTTGTGACTCTTGCATTAATTAATGATATCAAAATCAAAATCTGTGAAAATTTATAAGCAACTTGAAAAGAAAAGCTGCTTATCTGCCAGAATTTCAGAAGAGAATTTGATGGTATGGATCATGGAATTTACAAAATAATATGTTACGTATTTACTGAACTTTTGGAAGTACAATTCTTCTCAATAAAAAATCTGCGATATTTAGAAAAGCTAATTTGGAGATTAAAAAGATAGCATCAATTTATTTCACAAAAGGTCATCTTGGGGATTTTGACAAGTGAGAGAAAAACGGAGATGTTCTATATCAATGCCACATCAATAGGGTCATCTTACTACTTTCAAAGCTGCCATGAGCCATTTTCTTCCCAGAGTTGAAATCATTTTTTTTTTTTGTCATTAAGTGCACTTTCAAATGACTTCAGCAAAAGTTGAAAAAAGAATAATTTACAAAATTGATTTTATGATGAATTTTTTTTCCATCTTTTTTTTTCAACTTTATTTTAGGGAGACATTTTAGATCTAAATTTACAGAAATATTACATCAAAAGTATAGGGAGGGACGTGACCTGGCTGACCCCCCCCACCCTCACCCGGCGACGTGACCTCACAGGCCCCAGACTTCCCAGACAAAAGGTTTCTGGTTTGTTAACCAACTAGAGGCGTCCGGAAAGGGAAGCAGAGGCTGATACCCAGAGGGCCAAGCGGCCAGCATGAGCGCTATGGAGGGGCGACCTGCGTTTGTCCATGACCTGGGCATAGGCCGCTCCACAGGCCCTGCCCTAACTCCAGGTGACTGGGGGCACTGCTCACCTGTGGTAAGGGGAGGGAGTTGGTACAATGTTAAATTTTTACGTGTCCAAGTACCAAGTAAGAGTGGCACAACCCCTGCGAGTGCCAGTATGTCCCCGAGCCAGCGGAACCACGGAGAACTTCTCCAGTGAATTTAAAATGAAGGTGACTCAGCAGAAAACAATGAAATTTTTTGAGAGCTGACCTCAGAAAACTTATCTCCAGCTTTGAAAACTGCCCAGAATTCCAAAGCTTTGAAAATCAAGTGCGACTTTCCTTGCCTCACAGTCTGTTGAACTGTTATCTGTATCAAGCACTAATTGAATTGTGGCACATGACACCCCCATAAAAATTATTCTGAGGAAACTGTGGACAGAGTTATAAGAATCTATAATCCCAGACTCTGATGTTTGTATGCATTTACCAGTTTTGAAGATTATAAAGAGTCTTGTGGAGAAGATGAAAAACATCAACCATAACCTGTCCACATCTTGCTGTGCTCTGAGATCTCTCCTTTTGGGGATTTTGGCAATTTCTGATTTCCTAGCCCTCAGGATTTGTCTTCTCTCTGGGTCTCAATGCTGTCAGGGATTATTGAAGCAAACCTTAAATGGAGATCTGAGTTTGAAAATAGAAACTGAGTTAGTGTGTGGTACAACTCATTTTAAATACTTTGGAAATCCTCCATTAGCCTCTGAAAGTGCCTCTCAAGACAGAAACCCAGAAGAAGAGGTGCACATAAATATTAGAAAGTACCTACAATTTCTTCCTGGACCAAAAGTAAATCCCACAAAGGCCCTGTGCAATATTTTGAGTAACAAGATTGTCCATTTTGTTTTGCTTGATCAAGATGTTTCCCTCAATATTTCATTCCAGTATGGTCACAGCACCACCTTACCAGATTTGGAGCTCAACAACCTAGGCTGTAGTGGGAAGAGAAAATAGGTTCATATGTCTAAGTTATTTGCCCATGTCCTCTGAGTAGCATGAATCATAAACACTTATTTCTTCCTTTATAGAATTTTGACTATAAATTGAATTACTGAAACACAGTTGGATAAATAATACTACTTCTTTTTCTCACATTGGTTATGTTTTGCTTTTAAGACACTGACAAAAGCTAGGCCTTCTTTATGCAGTTTAAATTTCAGTTTTTCATTGTTGAAGTTGTGCAGATCTCATGTATTTAGAACTGGTGAGGTAATCTATAATTTAGAGAATTTATAAGAGTCTGTGGAGCATGGTTCAGTTTGTTCAACTCAACATGTTGTAGTAGAAAGTTTTATTTCTGACAGTGTATCCCCTCCCCTTGTCCTGATGCTGTAACAAGGATGGCCCTGCCTGTGGACACGTTGCATTAGCCTGGGAGCTCCAACGTGCTATTCCTCTTTCACCCTGGACCAGCTTTGGTCTTAGGTTATAATTCCTTGTGATGCTTGTTTTTCCTGTGTATTGGATCTGTCATTCTGGAAATAATAGCAATGTATTTTTCTTTAGAGACACCACTTAGCATAGGGGGGAAAAAAAAAACTTTTAAGTTAACATCTGCATAAATGGTGAAATTATATTTCTGTTTATTTATCACAGCTGCTTCAGGTACTGACAAATATGCTTTCTCATTCTCCTTCAAGTATGTTCTAACATATTTCCTATTATAATTAAATCTTACATGTACTACAGAGGTGGACCTCATAAACATTATATTAGCTTCACTTTACAAAGTTGAGACTTAACAGGAAAGTAGCTGGTTGAGATAAGATGCGGAAATGGTATCAGCAAAAATGAAAAATTCTTTTATGGCTTGTTCATCCTATTCAGTAAAACCAATGATTCTCCCAAAATTTAATAATATTAGTTTAAATGGCATATAATATTTCCTTAAATTAATATTTTAAAATGAAAGGATCTAATTTTATTTATTTAAAGCACCTTTCCCCTCTTTGACTTGTAACAAAATTTATTCCAGCTGAAGATATAAAACTTAAAAATCATTATGCAAAATGTAATGGCATCTTAAAAGTAGTTTTATAAAACTTATGTTTCCTTTTAAAAATCTTCAGAGATTTACTGTGGCAGTTTGATATTACTTATGAATTCCAAAAGATATTGATTATGTTTGTAAACTGGTCTGTTCCTCTGGGCATGATCCCCCTTTGATTGCATTAAATTCAGAGGTTTCACTTTTACTTTATTAAATCAAGATTAGGGCTTTGATTTGACAACATCATTAGGGTGACTCACAGTTGAGTTCCCGCCCCCTTGGTGGGCTATATAAACAGATGCTGATTCAAGGAGACAGAAGCAGAGAAGGAGATACACAGAGAAGATACACAGAGGAAAAGAGACAGCTCCATAAGCAGAGGCCCAATGAAGAAAGGTGAGCCATTCACCTGATAGCTTACAGCTGACCTTGTGAAGAGAACAGAACAGCTGAGTCCAGAAAGAAACAAGCCCTCCAGTGTACAGCTGAGATTGGAAGAAGCTAGGCCCACAGAACCTTAAGAGGATAGAGGAATGCTGAACTCTCGGCAGACATCTTGACAGTTGAAACTGTCTTGCTTCAACACATGACTATAGACTTTGGGTAAGAAAGTACCTCTTATGGTACCTTGAGTTGGACTCTTTAGGGCCTTGTAACTGTAAGCTTTTACCCCAAATAAATACCATTTATAAAAACCAACAGATTTCTGGTACGTTGCATCAGCACCACTTTTGGCTGACTCATTTACCAATCCAGAAAATTGATTTCTGATGATTTAAATTATTTTGGATATATAATGAAGATAATATATTGGTTTTTCTTTAAGGTAATAGGAAAGAAGCCTATTTCCTCAACTGAAATCCACCAAGTGCAGCTTGGTTTTCTTTCTCAGTACTATAGCATGCACATTTCTGTGTCCATTATTAGAATATCAGATATCATGGGGATCTCCTAGGAGGATATACTTGGGTAGGATCTGTCTGGACCAGAACATCACAGGAGTTCATACACAAATTATGCAGTGCTGCTTCTTTGTTTTGCAGATTAGATTAAGTAACTTACCCAGGGTCACATAGTGGCAGGGATGGGCTTAGAACCCAGGAATTCTGAGTCTGACATATAACTCATTCCCTCATACTTCCCTGTGCCGAGTGACCCTAATTAATCTTTTGAATGAGGAATGAATAATGGATCTCAAAGTTGACATTCACCAATTATTTTATAAGTTGGGAAAGAATATCTTAGTTTTAAAATCTGCTATGGTAAAGAAAATTTAAATGCAATTATTTAAACATCATGAAACTCGATGTAATTTCTCCCTGCTCTTTATATAATTTGTCATCACTCCAGACTTGACTTTCATGATTTTATATCTCCCAGGGTCTTCTCTTTGAGTGAAGTGTGGCTAGTTAAAAGAGCCTTATCTGGGAGTCACTGAACTGGGATAAACTTGCTATGGTGTGTTGGCAGATCTTCTACCTCTCTGCATCTCAGCCATCTGTAAAATGAGGGTGATTCTTACCTCCTGCAGTGGAGGGAACAGATAAAAACTGCAGACTTACGGAAATGCATAGTGCCATTTTATTGAACAATATACTTACATAAAATTGTGTTAGGTCAAAGAGTAGTAATATACTCCATTTAGAGGAACAGATACAACTTGAAAAATTAACTTATTTCAAGACTAACATTCTCAATGTGATTATATCTCTTTTAAATAGCTTTCTGGGTTTTAGAAACAACTTCTGCTGGCTGTGTTCATGTAAGAATCTGAAGCTCTGTAGTGTATGGAATGCCCTCCTCCATGCTGGGGCACATAACACAGTAGCCAGCCCAGCCCATGCCTGGTGCCAGTGTTTCTTTGCTAATTACGTCTCAAGCTAAGCTTTGGAACCAATCTGGGGCTGAGTCAGGGAAAATTAAGAATTCCTAATCCGGCAGCTCAGTTGCCTCGTCATCCTCCCATCCAGCCTTCCTTGGTCTAGCTAGGATCTAATCACCTGACATTTTTCCCCGGCTGAGTTTACAGTGGTGCCACACCTGGCATGAAGGGCTGTGCTCACACTGGTACTCTTGGGGGCCTGGAGTTTGGTCTCAACGTTGGGGTCTGGTACTGGGATTTTGGTTCCTGCTGCCAGGCACTGAATACTTATGATGACATCCTTGTGCTTGATAGATATTACCAAATTGGCAGAGCATTGTTTTTGAAGATCTGCATGGTGAACTAGTAGATAAGAATCATTTGTTATAACTGGTATTATCTCAAGATTTTTAGAGAAATAAATTAGCCCACTTAGACACTGCTGATGGGAGTGAAAATTGATGTAACTTTCCTAGAATCCATCTTGGTTAGTATACATGGATAGCCTTGAAAATGTGTGTACGTTTTGATCTAGTACTTCTGCTTATTGGAAGTTACACTAAGATAATAAATGTATTCTAACACTGATATACTGAAAAACTAAAAATACCTTAACTAAATTCATAGGGGATTGGTTAGGTAATTTATGGTTTGATATGATAGTTCATACTGTAAAATTAATGTTACACACAAAAATGTACTGGTATGGTAAAATTTTTTAATTTATAGTTAAGTGATAAAAAGGCAGGTTAGGCAATGGTATGTACAGTACAATCTGATCTGGGGGAATAATGTATATGTGTATGTCTGATAGAAAAAGATTGGGAGGATAGACAACAACATGTAAACTTGGTTATTTCTGGGTGGTTTTTATTTTAAAGATATGTTTTCTAAAACATTTGTAACCAATATTTGTTTAAAAAATAAATTATTTTTTAAAGGAAAAAAATATAGGCAATTCCCATATAACCCCCCCTCACACACACACACACACACACACACACACACACACACATAGTTTCTCCTTCTATTGACATCTGAAATTAGTGGGGTACATTTTTTACAGTTGATGAACCAATATTGAAGCATTGCTACCAACCAAAGTCTAGAGTTTACATTATGGTTTACACTTTATAATATATAGTTCTATAATCTTGACAAATGCATAATGTCATGTGTCTGTCATTTCAGTATCATACAGAAGAATCTCATCTCCCCAAATATGTTCTGTGTTTCATCCAATTATCCCCCTCTCCCTTCTGAACCTCTTGCAACCACTGCCTTTATACCAATGTTACACGTTCTTCCATTAACACAAGATAATAAACACGATAACAATAAATCTACTTTGGTCCATAGTTATATTTCCTCCTTATGACTGTTCATTCCACAGTCTTGGGGGATTTAGGATGATGTCTCCTCTGACAGCTTCAAGCTACAAGGAGACTTTGATATTATGGGGCAGATTGTAGGAATTATTTTGCTTGCAGTTAAATATACTCCTTGATTTTTGGGATGGAATTTGTCCATCATCATCATTTTGTTGGTTGTCCAGAGCAAGCCTGAAGAACTGGAGAGTAGGAGTTATGCTATAGGTTTATAGAGGGGATTTCAGTATAACACCTTGTTTTAAGAATTTTATTCACACATAATACAATCCATCCAAAATGTACACTCAGTGGTTCTCAGTGGAATCAGAGTTGTGCATTCATCATCACTATGTTTTTTAGAACATTTTCATTAACCCCAAAGCAGAAATCCAATACCCCTCACCCCCTATCATTGACCCTTAGCATTAATATAGTACATTTGTTACAATTAATGAAAAATATAACAGTATATTTGTTAACTGTAATTGATAGTTTGCTTTAGTTGTCTTTTTTTCACATAAACCACCCTTTTATTAATACCTTTTAATACAGACATACATTTTTTATACTTCATGGAAGAACATCATTCTATTTGTAATATTAACCACAGGCATCATTCACAACCAGGTTCATTATGTTATACAGTCCCAAGTTTATCCTCCAGCTTTCCTACTATTGACATATACAACCTTAAACTTCCCCTTTCAATACCAATCACATCCATAAATCATCACTGTTAATCACAATCACAGTAATGTGCTCCCATCACTTCTATTCATTTTTAAACATTTACTATCAACCTTATTGTAAATTGTGCACAAATCAAGCATGAGCTCCCCATTCTCTACACTCATTCTCTCTCCTGGTAGCCTACACTCCAGATTTTATTTCTATGATCTTGTTCATTATAATTAGTTCATATTAATGAGATAATAAAATATTTGTCTTTTTCCTTTTCTGCTTGGCTTATTTCTCTCAACATAATGTCCGCAGGATTATTCCATGATTTCACATGTATCACGACTTCATGTTTCTTACAGCTAGGAAGTTCGGTGTGCTTATGTGTTTTTGCATCCGTGTTTTCTAAGTATACCTAGAAGTGAGATTGTTATATCATATGCAGTTCTATATTTAGCTTACTGAGCAACTGCCAAATGGGCTTCCACAGAGACCGCACCATTTTACATTCCCACCAGCAGTGAATAACTGTTCCTATTTCTCCACAACCTCTCCAGCATTTGTAGTTTTTCATTATTTTAATAGTGGCCATTCTAATAGGTGTGAAATGATATCCCATTGTGGTTTTAATTTGCATTTCCATGAAAACTAGTGATGTTGAACATCTTTTCCTATGCTTTTGCGCCATTTGTATTTCCTTTTTGGAAAAAATGTCTATTCAATCTTTTGCCCATTTCTAAATAGGGCCATTTGTCCTTTTATAGTTGCATTTTAGGATTTCTTTATATCTTCTGGATACTAAGCCCTTATTGGATATGCAGTTTCCAAAGATTCTCTCCAATCTAATAGGCTGACTTTCCACTTGAAAAATACCTTTAATTGAGAAAAAATTTTAATTTTGAGGATGTCTGGTTTATCGATTTTTTCTTTCATTGCCCTTGCTTTGAGTATAAAATTTAAGAATCTTCTGCCTACCACAAGATCATGAAGGTGCTTCCTTACATTTTCTTCTAGTGTTATGGTCCTATGTAGTTTTATTTCTTCCTTTCCAATTTGGATGCCTTTCATTTCTTTTTCTTGCCTAATTACTCTACCTAGAACTTCAAGAATGATGTTGAGCAACTGTGATTATGTGGGCATTCTTGTCTTGTTCCTGACCTTAGAGGGAAAGTTTTCAGCCTTTCACCAATGATTACAGTGTTGGCTGTGGGTTTTTCATACTTGCCCTGTGTCATGATGAGGAAGTTTCCTTCTATTCTTATCATTTGAAGGGTTTTATCAAGAAAGGATGCTAGATTTTATCCAGTGCCTTTCCTGAAACAATTGAGATGATCATGTGGGTTTCCCCCTTCAATTTGATAATGTGGTGTATTACATTTTGATTTTTCTGGAGTAGAACCACCTTTTCCATAACTGGGATAAAGCTACTTGATCATGGTTTATAATTATTTTAATGTGCTACTGAATTTAATTGGAAGTATTTTGTTGATGATTTTTTACATCTATATTCATTAGAGAAATTGATTTATAATTTTCTTTCCTTGTAGTAACTCTATCAGATTTTAATATTGTCATGTTGGCTTCATAAAATAGGTTACATAGTATTTCCTCCTCTTCAATTTTTTGGGGGAGTTTGAGCAGACTTGGTTTTAATTCTTGTTGAATTGATTGGTAATATATGCCTATGAAGCCATCTGGTTCTTGGCTTCTGTTTGTCAGGAGGTTTTTGATGACTAATTCAATCTCTTTACACATAGTTGATTTGGTGAGGTTTTTTTGTTTCTTCTGAGTCAGTATATATAGTTTGTGTGTTTCTAGGAAGTTTTAGATTTCATCTAAGTTGTCTAATTTTTTGGCATACAGTTATTTATATTAACTTCTAATGATCATTATTGTTTCTGTGGGGTTAGTAGTAATGTTCTCCTTCTCATTTTATTTATCTGCACTGTCTCTCTTTTTTTCTTTGTCAGTCTAGTTTTGGTTTTGTCAATTTAGTTGATTTTCACCACAAACCAACTTTTGGTTTTGTTGATTCTCTCTATTTTTTTGTTGTTGTTCTCTATTTCATTTATTTTTGTTATAGTCTTTGTTATTTCTTTCCCTTTGCTTGCATGGGTTAGTTTGGTATTCTTTCTCTAGTTCCTCCAGGTAGGTGCTTTTTAATGTAGGTGTTTAGGCCTGTAAATTTCCTTCCCAGCACTGCCTTCACTATATCCCATAGGTTTTGAAATGTTGTTTTCTTGTTTTCATTCCTCTTGAGTTATTTACTGATATTGCTTGCAGTTCCTTCTTTGTCCCTCTGATTATTTAACAGCATGCTTTTTTAACTGCCATATATTTGTGAATTTTCCAGTTCGCAGCCTATTATTGATTTCCAGCTTCATTCCATTATGATTAGATAAAAGGCTTTGTATAATTTCAATCATTTTATATATATTGAAACTTGTTTTTTGGCCTGACATGTCATCTATCCTGGAGAAGGAGCCCTGCTGGTCTCTATGCCACTGCCAGTTTCATGGAACTCCTTGCTTATTCTATTCTTGACAAGTAACCATCTCAATATGACACATGCCTAGTATATTCCATGTTATGGAGATGAAGCATTGTAGGCAACTGGAGGCAGCACAGCCTAATGCATGGTCAATGCTATACTCCTTTAAAGCCATGAAAATACAGCTGTTAATTAACTAAGAAAGGATTAAATATTTTGAGCTATGACACATTGAAGGAAAAACAACCGTTGCCTTGCTGAAATTCCTCTTTACATCTTTTTTTTCATACACTATTTTTTCTTCACAATCTACTTAAAGAGAAACAATCTGATGACGTGGGGGAAAATAGCACACTATTTTTCACAAAAACTACTTGTAGAAAATATCCTGATTGATTTCTTTCAGTAATATCTTTTAAAATTCTTTCATTAGTGATCATTAGTTGATATTTAATTCATAGTTATTTTATAGACTATGTAAAAAACTATAATAGATTAATGAATTGTCCATTATTTCTTCTTGATAGAAATATGTCTTGAAAATCCACCCAAGGATATTGCAGGAATAGTGTGCATATAAATTAGAAATACTGTATATTGTCATTAAGTTAAAATCTGGAAATATTTGAATACATTATTTTCCTGTTATTCCTCATTTAAATTTAGTGAAGTCTAGTGATGTGAATGTAGTTTCCTCCATTTTATGTTTATGACCATTAAAGAAAGGTATTTCATGTAAATTAAAGCAACTAAAAATGGTGCTCAAGTGTGTACTTTCCATGATAACATTTTTGGATATAAAATTGCAATAGTCATTCACCTTTGTCAATTTTAATATGATGTAATATGAAAACAGATGGTAGAACTGTTAACATAAAACTGACTGGAAAACAAACCACATCAAATGCCAGGATGTTTTTACATGGCACATTTATCCAAAAAATGTATGAAACAAATTCTTTATATTATACAGAGAAATGCATCCATTTGGGCCCATATTCTTTGTCATTGCTTATCATTGTCTAGGATATCATTTTCAAATCCATGAAACAAACATGAGAATATAATTGAGTGAGCTGTCTTTTCATGAAATATTGTCTTAAGGATCTATAAATATAAATGAAAATGTCAAGGTTGCCATTAGATTAGGAGCCAAGCACAATTTAGTTGAATAATGTTATTGAAATCAGCATTTGTATTTTAAGGGGCTTCATAAATAAAACTGAACAGAAAGTCTTGCTGTTTTTTCTATTCCTAGCAATCTTTTTACTCTGATAGGACATTTGGGACAAGTTGTATTGTTTATTGGGGATTCCTGGCTCCACAATCCCATATATTGTTTTCTGAGGGTGTTGCCAATCTTGGATGTCTGCTTTTCTTCTGTTGTCACTCCTGATTATTGGTCAGTTTTCTGGCAGTTAAAAAAACCATTTCATTTCTTGGATATACAAGACAGATTTGGCTCTTTGTTACTTTTGGGACCACAGAATGCTTTCTCTTGGCTGTAATGGCTTATGAATATTAAGTAACAATCTACAACCCACTTCAGCTTTCAGTTAACATGTAACCCTGAGAATATGTGTCAATCATCATTGCTTCTTGTGTTGGTGGCATTTTCAATACTATTTTGCAGACTTTGATCATTTTTACTCTATACTTTGTACATCCAATGAAATTAGGTGTATATTTTATGATACCCCTCCTCTTCTTACTATTTCTTGTTCTGACACTCATATCAACCACCTTCTACTCTTCTCCTTTGTGGGCTCTATTGAGATAACTATTATGTTAATATTACACTATGTTTTCATTCTGTTGGCCATTCTGAAGATGCATTCTGATGAAGGGAGGCAGAAAATCTTTTCTACTTGTAGGTCTAACAAAAATAGAGTGTCAGTTTATCATGGGACAATCCTCTTCATGTTTGTGAGAACAAATTCAAACTATGTTTTAGAATGTGATATGATAGTGTCCATATTTTACACTATTGTAATTCCTTTGTTGAATCCTTTCACCTACCGTTTGATGAACAAGAATGATTAAAATGTAAAGAAAAACTTGTTTGAACAAAATTGATTCATAAGTAAAGTGTATTTTTAAGTTGAGTAAAACAGAAAAGAATGTTGGTAGTCAGTCGATAGCTTAGTCAGAAACTAGGGAAGAAAATGTCTTGTTTTTAGTTCATCCTGTTTTTATTTTCCAGAATATTTCCTAAGAAAGCATTAATCAATCCCCCCCAATGAAGCATTATATAAATGTAGATATTTTGTGTCAGCAATATGTCTTTTACTGATCCATATTAATTATTCAGTGTTAAAATTTAATTTATATTATTAGTCTTTGTTTAATTTGATTTTCACTATTAGAATTAAAGGTCATTTTGGTTCTATATAACCTCACATTTTATATTTTAAGTTGAGTTTCCATTATGAAGTTAATTCCTCTTCTGGAATCCCTGATGAAGGACATCCAAAAAGTTATTTACTTGTACTGACACTCTCAGATTCATCCTCTGTGCATGCTTTTTGAACTGTTTGAATCAACACCATGTATTTTTATTCCATTTTTTCCTTTCCTTGTCTAGCATGTAAAATAACTTAAAACTCACTACTATGTACAGATGGCCAAGATCTCAAAAGCTACCTTGCTTTCAGGAGTTCCTCTGTTATTACATCCTTTGTCAGTTCCTATTGCTGCCTTTATCCTCTATCTTGTGAAAAGGCCTTGCATCTATCACCATTCTTAAATTTACTCTCAGTGAACACATTCCAGAGAAGTGATCACATATCTCCTAACTCACACATGGTTCAGCTTTATTTATTCTACTTTAAACATTTTTGTTCAAGATATGTTTATTTGAAGAGACATTAAGAGTGGAAATTTTCTTTTCTGTCAGTTAAATTTCAATCTTTTTCACAGCATGGAGGTTTGTCTTCTGATGTCATCAGCTGAATCACATCTGATCAATGTAATAAAAGGGCTAATTCTTAAGTGTGAGTCTTATCCATGATCCAATAATTTTCAGAACCTCAGTATCTAATTAGTTTTGCAAAGAGAATCATGTATCTCTCCTGGAACAAGCACGTGTTTAATAGCAGAGTGTGGTTTAAATATATAGTCAAAATTCTTTTAAAAACAACAACAAATACATTTTCAGAGACAACATTGACTATAATGTAGAGAACATGTTTCTTATAAAGAAATTAGTTACTTGAAGCTACAACATCTTAAAATTCCCTCTCTTGATTATAATCTTTTGAGATGATTTTTCTGTAATATAGAAAAAAAAAGTACTTCAGAAGTATTTCTAAATATCTGACAGTTATAATAATTACAATATTTGCAGTATTCCAGGTTCATTTTTAAGGGCTTCTGCCATTCAAATAAGGATTTCAGTTTCTTAAATTAAAGTTTCAATTAAGTGGACATGTTTTAATCAGTTTCATTCTTCTTTCAAATTAATCAAGATAACAAATCTATTAGAAAAGAAGAGGTGAGCACAAGGAGCAAAGATGTACTCAATTGTGACTAAAAATATCTACACAATAGACCTTCAAATTATAATGGATTTCCACTATTGCACACCCCCTATTTTTTCTTAAAAGTAAAATACAAATGTGAGAACTAGTAGTCTACTATGTTTTTCTCTCTTAAAGTTCAAAATGAAATTATGGTATATTTAACTCTCAGGTTAATAATTGCTCACTCTTCAAATCTTGACTCTTTTATTTTTCCCTCAACCATGTAGTCATAGAATTCCCTGACCCTATGGAACCTCAATTTTGTATCATAGAGCAAAATCATCATTTAGTATTTATTGTTGTGAATATCTGATTTATATCATTCCACCATTACATTGAACCTGTAATTTACATAAAGACAATTATTGAGTGTGTTTGTCCACACAATTGTATTCCCAGTGCATTAAAAAAAAACAAAACAACAACCTGGAATATATAGCTTATTCAGAAAATATTTTTTCAAATGAATGGTGTCACTGAATGAGTAATAGTAGAATTTATTAGCACTTATATGCAGCTTTTTCTTAATTATATTATATAAATGTACTACTTATATGAAATCATTTATCCTCTAACAACTCTTATAGGTTACATTTGAAGAAACAGAGGCTCATCAACTCTAAGGAAAATGCTTAATTACACAGAACTCTTAAGTATGCCAAGATTGACACTTAAACTTTCTGGATATACAGTCTCTGTTTTCAAACACTTTAGCACAGAGTACGAAACAACAGACTGATCTCTCTGCTTTGCAAATGGGTATTATCTGGCCTCCAAAAATGCCATATGAAGTAGTGAAAGTTTTCAGTCTGTCAATGACAGAAAAAAGAAAAAGGAAACTATGTAAGAAGTACAATATTAGGAAACTAGTTTCCACTGGTTTTTACAGATCATTCAATTGGTTGACACACGTAGAATTTGCAGTTTTTGAACCTGTGTGATCCATATTGAAGACACTAAAAGAGAAGGAGAAGGAGGGGAGGAGGAGGAGGAGGAGAAAGAAGAAGAAGAAGAAAAGGATGTTGTCAGAGTGCTATGTGAAACCTCTTAATACATGCAAAATCAGACAACATCTTGGGAGATGGTGCAACAAAAACACAGAAGAAACCTCGGTCCCAGGGTTACCCCATGGAAAAGAATCACCCACAATGCATGATCAGTGAAAACCTTCATTGTTTACATAAAAGGTCTATACTTTCCCATTGTTGAGACATTCTGTTTCTGAACACCTTTCTTACATCAAGACATTCTATACCTTACTAATAAATATTCTATCCCCATCCAGGCAGCATCATAACTAATGTGTATAGGAAGATGAGAGATTAGTAAAAATATATATATAATATTAAAAATAAATGTTTATCAAAGACATCTCTAATTGCAAATAAAAGAAAGGAATGCAATAAATTTGGACTCTAGAAAACATAGAGTTTAGAGCAAAAATAAGTAATAATATCACTAATTATTTGGATATTATATAAAATAAGTTAAAATTTCCCTAGAAATTCAGGACATAGAAGAAAATAAAGCACATTTTAATTATTTGAATAAATTAGTGATCAGGGATGAATTGGTGAACAGTTGTTAAATATTTAAAGCATAAAGCTGAGATTGAACATTATTTTAATTATTCAAAAATCATTTAGGAAAGTAACCAAATATAATTTTAAAAAGGGTGTATAAATTCAGTTTCAAATATTCCAGTAGTGTTGTTTGAGGACTTCTTTGCAGAACTGATGTTTGGCAAGATGGGCAAATACACTGTAGAAGGAGAACCTAAGCATGGGCAGTATTTGTGTGGACAAATTAGAAGAGAAGGTTATGGTCACAAGGTGGGAACTTTGATGTTTGATGTGAGAGTGATATTCCAAATAAAACAAAGGAGTTGTGTGTACCTCTCAAGGAATTTGAGCTTGTCAGACAGGGAGAGCAAAATTCAAATTCTGTGTCATTTACTAGCCAAGTAATATTGTCATATCACTAAAGATTTCTGAACATCTGAGTGTCACTTATGAAATTGCTAAATAAATAATCTGCTGCAGGAAAAAATTATTTAGGAAAATAACGAAATATAATTTTCCAAAGAAAACTTTAATTTAAAAGAATAAAAATTACTTGAATGTGAAAAATATAATTACTATCCATAAAAAAATTTAAATAAAAAATCAAATACTTCTAAGATTAAGAAAAAATACTTTCTTAAATGCACCTTGAGTAGCAGAGAAAATTAAAACTGAAATACCAGAGTATAGCAGAAATTTTTAAAGGAAATTTTGCCAACTATCTTCCTAAAATTTATGGGAGGTAAAAAATTTAGATTCATTAACCATTCTTAGCTTTGAAACTTTTTTCTATCAAAAATTTTAACACAAATGAACAAAGAATTTAATGGAATAATTTATTTCTTTTTAAAGACTATAATGAAATTATAGAAATCAGGAGGAAGGAAACATTTTAAAAAATCATATTGAAATTAAACAAATACTAGTGGAGCTTGATAGTTGATAGTTGTTGATACATGACAAAATGAGAGGCTTTTCAAATGTTGTTAGTAGATAGAAACAAAAGAGATTTTAGTGTGTGCAGATAGTTGAACTCATGGATTTACAAAACTTCTGGTCTTACAGCATTGCAAGATGAGGTTCTTGATTTTGCATATGTACCAACAAAACATTCATCTCACAAATTTAAATGCAAAAGTAATTACCAAATATTTTAGGGATTAGTGGAACTTGAACTGCAAAAGAGAAACAGAAAATGAGAATAATTTTGTAAAAATATTTAATTTATGCATACACACATATTAGATAAATCTAGAACAGCATGAATAAAATAGCAAAAATGGTTACTATATTCTATTTTATTTAACATTTAAAATATTTTTCAAATTTTCTTCAATGTTTACATGTACTTTTTTCTATAATTTAATTGCATAACAATATTTCCCTTTGCTCTAAGAACAAATACTGAAGTGTTGTTTTATGTTTTTAGCTTTTATTTAGCTTTGAATAAGATTAACTGAAAACATTTATAAATCACCAGTGAACATTTTCATAAAAAGTTATATATTATATATTCAATATATTGCAAGAATGTAAGTATTCTGATGAATAGTGGCCTACATTTATTAGTAGTATATTAATTATTCCCATCCATAATCTAATTTAATCTTTATAGTAATTTATATATTTTGAATTATTATTTCTCTTGAATAAATGAGAAAAATATATTTAAAATCCAGTGACTTACTAAGGGATATACAGCTAAAAAGCTGGCAGATCTAAGCACTGATTGTTCATTCCAAAGCAGTGCTCTATGGCTGTGCTATATTTCTTACTTACAAAATAAATGCAATGACTTCTGAATGTGCTCTCCATAACAAATTTCTCTGAAATTGAAATTTTCATGGGGATTTCTATGACACAATTTGAAATAAAACACCACAATTTTTTTGTACATTAAATGCCCTAAACTACATGTATATTTAAACCACATAGTCTTGGCACATATTTCATGGGTTTCAATTAAAATGTAGATTTCCTTAAACATATTCTGGGTAATGTTGCTGATGTGTGGTGAAAAAGAGGTTGGCTCAGCAGAAATGCAAACTAATTAAATGGTGCTACTATATTTAGAGAGATACAAATTAAATACTCAAATAGGAAAGAAAGTAAAATGCACTTAAATGCTCAGTATCACTGTCTTCAAGTGCCTGGAGCCCTCTCTTCTGCATGACTCTAATGAGAGCATCTTTACCTCTTTGCTCCTAAGACTATAAATGAGTGGATTCATCATGGAGATCACCATAGTATAAAACACAGAGGCCACTTGATCTTTTCCCAGGGAGTAGAACTTCTTTGGTTTTAAAAAAGTAAAAATCATGGTGGTGTAAAAGATGGTGACCCTCAGGAGGTGGGAGGCACAAGTAGAGAAGGCTTTTCACTTTCCAGAAGAGGAATTAATTTTCAGAATAGTAGACAGAATAGACATGTAGGACACAGAGATTGTGATAAGACACACCATTATGTTTAAACTAGAGAACATGAATATCATAATTTCGGTGTCTCAAGTGTTAGTGCAATACAGGTTTAAAACTGGGGTTAAATCACAGAAAAAGTGAGAGATTACTTTGGATTTGCAGAAATGCAAACTGTTCATATAAAAAGATTTACTAATGATTCAGTAAAACCAATCATGTAGGGCCAGATAATGAGGGCTTGCCAGAGTTTTGTGGACATAACAACTGGGTAGTGAAAGGGATTGCAGATAGCTACATACCGGTCATAGGCCATTGATGAGAGAAGGAAAAATTCAGTTACAGCCAAGAAAACAAAAAAATACATCTGTATGAAGCAGCCCATAAATGAAATATACTTGTTGGAGGTCAGTAAGTTCCCTAAGGTTTGAGGTGTGATGGCCATTGAGTAACTGATGTCAAGAAATGACAGGTGACTGAGGAAAAAGTACATGGGGGTGCGAAGCTGTAGATCCAGGCAAATTATCAGTATCATCCCTGCATTACCCAGCAGTGTTGGGGAATGCAGGAGAAATAGTATAAAGAGGAGCCGTTGGATCTTTTTGGAGTCTGTCAATCCCATAAGGATAAAGTCCATAAGGATAAAGGATAAAGTCAGACACATTTGTGTTATTCCTACTTCCCATAGTGTTCAACCTTTGTAATCTGTTGAGAAAAGCAAAGTTTTACTTGACATGAATGAGTTCAAAACCATTTTTGTTTACACAAGTGATCTGGAATTTTAAAAAAATTATTTAGTAATTCAGCAAATTCATAATAATGATAAATTTACAAAATATTGCTGAAAAAATCTTAGTTTGACTTCCTAATATAAATTATTTATAAATCATGATTTGTATATAATATAATAGATATTCATATATATTTCATCATTAGAATGACTTTGAAACTCTTATAAATAATTATCTTTATTAACACATTCATCCGAATGAAAATATTATACCATAGATTTCACTACTCGACACATTTTTTTTAGATGATAAAAAGGGCACAGAAAGTTAAATAAATTGTCCAGACTCACAACAATTAATTGTTGGTTCTTCTTTGTGATTCTGCCAAGATTGTTTGAGTCCAGAGATCACACTCATCACACTGTATTCCTACTTATATTTTATTTCAGAAAAACATAAAAAATGCTAGTTATATAAAAGGTAATGATAGTTTTAATACATTCGATACTGTTTGTTCTTTTGTATTTGATCTTATTTGATAAAAATGACAGATTAAACATTAAACACAGGCTGATTTACTGAGTTATATTAATATTATAGAGCACATGTTACTATTAACTTTCAGAAGATATATTTTTATGTGATTACTTAAAATAAAATTTCTTCCAAAATTATATTTTCAATATATGTACATTGCATTATGACTCTGATTCTACAAATTCTGAATTTCCATATTGAAATTGGTCTTACTTAGGTAAGTATTACATGATATGCATTGTTTCTGCATAGTTTTCTAATATCCCCATATGCTGATATATTCTACAATGCTCTAAATTTAAGAATAATAGCATGAGACAAAAGTGGTGAGAAACCTCTTCCAACATTATATGTTTAGAAATTTCCCAACCTCAAATTTTTCTCACAAATTAAATATATATACCACTTAACAAGGCTGACAATTCTGTGATATAATATAATATTTTTTTCCTTTGAGATAAATTGTTTAAAATTTTGTGCATGCATTTTTGTTGTTGCTGTTCCTTGGTAAAATAAATCAACCTAAAATTTTTGTTCAGGTCTTGGTCAAATAGAAAGTTTACCTGGAAATTTTTGTCTCACGTATATACCAGGGCACTACTGTGAACACAAGCAGTGCAGATTAGCCCTTGTCTTTAACCCTGATAATGCCACTGCACCTCTTATATTGAGGATTGCCAATAATGCAACATTTGGTCATCTCTGGGGCCAATTCCAAAGAATATTGTTTGGCATGATTCCAAGGATAAAAGTTCAAGCACTAATGCCTCCATGTTGGGTTTGTAATAGAAAGTTGCTTCCTCTTTATAAGCCACATGAAGTTGAGAATCATTTGTTTGATATTCTTTTGTGATTCTCTTTTATAATGACCCATTAAAAAAGAATGTATTTTAGAGAAATAACTAATCTGTGGCTGAAAGACCAGAAGATGAACCACCAGGGTTGGAAAAGCACATTTTTCACAATGAAACAAATTTATATTTAACAAATGGGACTATAATAGGGTGTAAACATTGTTAATAACACAAAAATTAGGTGCAACAAAATTCAAAAATGTAAAGGAACATCATTCCTAAATGTTGTTAATTTTTAGATGGATTTTTCCAAACATTTTCCTTTGTGCATATATGCTTATTTTATGTATACTTATGTCTTCACATAATTTTTCACACTGTGTTTCCTGTCACAACTTGATTTTATTATTAAATATTTCTAACACAACTTTATGTTAAATACAATTTTGTGAATTTGCATTGGCTGCGTCTCCATAACTAACTTCTTTCTAGGAGTGTGTACCAGCCAATAAATGGATATATTTGAGGCTTGAACAATTAATCCTGGTGGAGTTTCTCCAGTCAGTTTTGACAATGTCACCTAATGCAACTACACGTAGGATATTTTGGTGGATTACGGCACAACAATATTTGTACAACCTATTTTATTATTTTATTATTCTTGGCTATTACTACATTAAATGGTGCAAAAGAGAAGAAAGTAAAAATCACTGCTGAGATGAATATTTTATAATTAATTTAATGCCCAAAACTTTAAATTTTAAAATTTAAAAGACTCACAAGAAATGTTTTCTTATGAGTCTTTCATTAATTAATGATACCAAAATCAAGTTTCACTTAGCTTTATGAGGAACTTGTACAAGAAAAACTGTTTACAGTTGAGAATTTCAGGGTAGAAATTTTGATATGTATCATGGAATTACAAAATAATGTTACATATTTGACGAACTTTTGGAAATACAATTCTTCTCTTCATGAAAAAATCAGTGATATTGACAAAAGCTTATTTGGAAATTAAAAAGACATCATTAATTTATTTCACAATAGATGATACAGGGGATTAATCCAAATAAGAGTGTAATGAATATTTTCTATATTAATGCCACCTCAATAGGTACTGCTTACAAAACCTGTGTATTAGTCAGTGTTCTCTAGGGAAACAAAACCAATAGAAGATATTTGTAAATAGTTTGAGATTTTATAAAATTGTCTCACATGACTGTGGGGATGCTCAAGTCCAAATTCCATCGGGCAGGCTGCAAACCAGGGGCTCTGATGAAGGTCGTTGATGAGTTCCCCAGAGATGGTGGCTGTCTGAATAAGAGATGGGAATTCTCTCTCTGAATGCTGAAATTACTTCCCCTTTTAAGACTTTCAACATATTGGATGAGACATCACTCATTGCCGACAGCAATCTTCTCAGTTGAATGTAGATATAATTAACCAAGTCTCTGATGATTAAAGCCCATGAAATGCCCTTGTATTACAATTAGCCTTGTGCTTTCTTGACAAACAACTGGGCACCATTACCTGACTGAGTTGACACATTGGCCTAACCATCACAATCACTATGAGTGTTTTTTCATTCCCAGCAATAAAATAAATTTTTTATTGTCATTAAGTGTACTCTCAAATAATATAATTAAAAGTTGAAGAAATAATTTTATGATAAATATATCTAGCTCTATCTTTATTCATGGAATTTCAGTATATCATCTCTGTTAGTAAAATTATTTCATCAGATCAGAAATAAGAAATAAAAAGGAAACAGCATTTCCTTGTCCTAGTTTTTTTTAACAAATTAGAACTTTAATCCTTTTAATTATTCAATGATATTACATTTTTAAAACTCTATTCCTCCATTTAATTCTGTCAAATGTTGTTTTATTTGTTTTGACAGTCTGTTAAGAATTTTTAAGACTTTTCTGAAAAATTGTCTTTGTGGTTCATTTATGCTATCTTTCATATCTCTTAAATAAATAATATACTTTCTTATAGTACTACTTTGCACAGTATTATATTACATTTATTTACAGGAATATATATTTGTACATACTTTTTCTTTTATCATATACAAATCATATAACTGGGTTTTACTTTTTAATAGAGTCAATAATTGTGCCTTTAAATGGAATGTTTAGTCCATATACATTTAAAATAAAATAATTATTTATGTGCTATTGTCATTTTATGTCATATATTTTTGAAGCTCTGATTCTTCTCTCCTGAATTCTTTTTTGTTATTACAATATTTTAAATTCAGTGTTATTCTCTCTGTTGGATTTTATAAACCATACCTCATTCAAATATATTGCAAGTGATTTCTCTAAGGGAAAATTTTGCATCCTTACATTAATTTAGTGCACTTGATAATATTATGACTACTTCTAGGTAACAAAGATGGCCACATATAACAATCCAGAGTTTTGAATGCCCACAGAATCTTTGTAAAGCTAGCAATAACTGGCAGAGCCATCTTTCTCAAAACTACAGAAGACAGATAAAAGATTGCTTTAACTGAGTACATGTTGTTGATTCAAGAAAATACAACATAAAACTGGTAGCACACACTGTCCTTTCCCAGAACCCCTTCCTGACATGGAATGTAGCCAACCTTCACTCTATTGTGGTTCCCTAGCTCTATCTTGGAGGGAGCAGAGTAGTATCTATGTGCATATTTAAGTTTATGTATATTTGTTCCAGTCTATCCAGTGGCAGACTGAAAGCCTGACCCAGTAACCTCATCTCTGTCTTGCTCTTCCCGTAACTTATCCTGCAGGCAGAAACTGCTTGCAGATATTTAAAGTAGTGTAAGAAACATTTGATTATAAGCAGCTGGGACAAAGGATTCCTGGCTTTAAGGCATGTAATAAACAACCATGAAGGTAGGGAAAGCCTATATCATAAGAATACAGAAGGCATGCCAATTACCTTAAACAGGGGGATTACTAAATTCAGGCCACAAGCCCAGGACAGGACACAGGCTGAGAAAAGAAGTAGAGGAACCCACACTATTGCCTCAGTTTGGTCTTCTTGATAGGAGTGTTAATCTCTGAAGAACATTAGCCAGCACAAAGGCAATTTTCAAAGACAGTGAATTGAGGATTTTGCATTGTTTTGTTTTTGTTTTTGTTGTTGTTGTTAGCTCCTGACTGGCTTGTAAAAATTCTACCTGTATCAGGCAATTTTGTGGTAAAGAGAGAAAAGGGGAGTTAGAGCAACTAGTGATACAGGCAGGGAAAGAAGGGAGTTTCCGCTGTTTCAATTACCACTTTGAGTTTCCCTTAATCTCATGGGATTCAGGACGGTGACCACTCTGGCAGGTTAATGCTGATTAAGGGTGTAGATTAGGATGTGAAGAAAGGAATTG